>LPNX010001710.1:65727-170645 GCA_001517045.1 Pseudotsuga menziesii | reverse complement strand
TCAGCCCAGGGTGTTTTTTCCCTTGGTTATTATTGGTTGTTGAACAAACGACTGATAATTTCTGAGTTTTTCACTCCATACCTCCAAAGTTGGGGTGTTCGACTTGGCATTTAGGCCTATTGAGGTTATTAGAGTCTATGTGTCAATGTATAAGCATGCTAGACATCATTTTTGAGTCATATGAACATGTCTAAGTCCCCCTAGGTGTTTTTCAATTTTTCAATTTTTTAGTTTTTTCAGTTCTCTGATATTGTAACCACTGTAATAAAATTATCCTTCGAATAGGCTCTTTCGAGCCCATTCCCCATCCCCCCTGGGGGGATTTGCGTCGGTGTGCTTTTTGTGCTTTTCCTCATTTCTTTTTGAAAAATAGTATTGATCTAATCTGCAGGGTAGGATAATTTGTTTCATTATTAATTCCATACTCCATATCTTACATTTCAAAGTAATCATAATACTTACCCCACGATTTCCCGATTGACCCAAAAGGGGAAAGAGATTCGTGGTAGGATTAATTAAGAAATGAGAATTTTGTATCTATTTGCTTTCTTCTTTTATTTGTTTATCAGCAATTATAAAAATTAACCCCTCCTCGATTCCCCGATTGAGATCCACTTGGATCGAAAGAGGTTCTTGGAGGGTTTTCTTTTAAACAAGAACACCTAGTTTAAAACTTATTAAAATTTACAAGACTCCAGTGTGTATGCTCTGCACTTGGCTGCGGTTCGTCCGATCAGTCAAGCTGTATCAAAAACACTTGGGTGACTAGCATAATTAGGACTCACTCTCCCCAATTGACAAACCATCAAGTGAAAATCCAACACCTCGATCGAACCTCTATGGTGGTAAAATACCCAAAGGAAGCGGGAAATTACTGAAAAGTGAGCTCGGGGCACCGATCTCTGTCACACCCTAACGGGTGCGTTACGAACAATAGCCCCAGAGACTCCATTTCAGCCCACATATTCCTTGTGGGTAGCCGTAAAGGTTTTGTTTTGGACATACTCCAAGTACTCTCGGGTATATCTGGAGTCCCCCTTTTGCCTAATTTAATCAACTCATACTTCAATTTTAACTTTAAACATACCAAGATGCAATCGCAAAACTTTCACTCCAAGCACATGCAAGCATATTGATTATATTTTTGACTCCATTTTAAGGCACTGGTCATTTTTGCTTCATATATATATTGTGTAACAGCTTTGTACTTTCGTGTGTTTATTTTCGTATCTTGTCATCTTTAATTGTGTATAGTTAAAATATTCAAACTCCTAAGTAACTGATTCAATTTAACATCACCACACTAAGAAATCATCCTTAGTAACTTAATAGGGTCTACCCCCCTTGGCTTCATTAGGAGTTGAGCCTAAACGGAGGAGTCAAGAACAAGGTGACAGCCTTGAATCGAGACTAGCCCCCAAGGACACACAGAGTGGCTTGAAGATTTCTGCCACGTGACCCAGGTGTGTGAAAAGGCGGTAACAAGGCCCATAGCACAGCTGATACTTTTTTATCCCAATCGTCTTGATGGACATTACATACCTTGGTCAATGCATTTTCCAGGATCTTGTTGAAAGATTTGACCGTTCCATTCACCTAAGGATGATATGGTGTTGTCTTCTTATGCTGGATCTGAAACTCTGCAGTTAGCTCATCAATCATTTTGTTAACAAAATGCATACCTTGGTCACTTAGTAAAATTTTTGGACAGCCAAATTTGGTGACTATGTTTTCAATCATAAACTTTGCCACAATTGCAATGGTACAATCCTTAACAAGCGTAGCTTCAGCCCATTTGGTCAAATAGTCTGTCACAGTGATAATGTAGCACATGCCAGTTCTCTTTCCTAGTCGACTGATCGGTCCAACAAAATCAATTTACCTCTTGTCGAATGCTTGAAGGGTTATCTGCAGTGCAAGCGGCATATTGTCGCGGCGTGATGGCTTTCTACTTCTTTGGAAAATACCACAACGTTTGAAGAAGATTTTGGTATCCTTGTGTATGGTTAGCCACCATAGTCCTACCTGCAATATCTTACGCACAGTTTCTTTCCCTAAGCAGTGTCCTCCTGCAACACCAATGTGTGCTTTGCTCATAAGCCAAGGTTGATCATGATAAAAAACACATCGATGCAGTATTTCATCTGCACCCAGCTGATACAAATTTCCTGCAATTAATGTATAGTCAGCAGTTTGACAACCAATTGTTTCTTACGATTAGTTGGCATTCCTTCAAGTGCATATCCTGTACTTAAAAAGTGGATGATTGCGTTAAACTCAGGGTTGTGATCATCCATCATGTGGATCACAAATAGTTGTGCATCAGGAAAATTATCTTCCAGGGTTGTTGGTTCTTCACCACTTTCTATCCTTGATAAGTGGTCTGGCCCAACATTCAATCTACCTTGTTTTACTATTACCTCAAAGTCAAACTCCTGAAACAAGAGAAGCCATCTACAGATCTTCCCCCCCAACATTGGCTTGTTAACTAGGTATTTCAGCTTTGAATGATCAGTGTACATATGAAAATGTCCACCCAACAAGTAGTGTCAGAATTTCTGAAGCGCATAGACCATAGCGTGGACTTCTCTTTCTATCGTTGTGTAGTTCTTTTATGTTGTCGACAGTTTCTTGCTAGAAAAATCAATAGGGTGTTCAAGCGCACCCTCTCCTGGTTGTGTCAAGACTGTGCCAAGAGCGATAGAGGACGCATCGACATGCACATGGAACTCCTTCTTCCTGTCCGGGAATACAAGTATTGGTGTAGTGGCCATTGCATTCTTTAATTTATCCAAGCTTTCCTGGAAAGTTGTTGTCCATTGAAAATTTACGTCTTTCTTCAATAGTTTCTCCATAGGTGTAGTGATTGTTGCATATCCTCTGATGAACTTCCTGTAGTAGCCTGTATGTCCTAGCACTGATATGAGTTGCATGACTATTGTAGGTGGTGGTAAATTGAGAATAATCACAATCTTGGTTGGGTCAACCAAAATACCGTTGCGGCATACGACATGACCCAACAGCACACCAAACGGTGCACGGAATATACACTTCTTGGAATTAAGCACAATATGATACTGGAGAAAACGGTCCATCATCCTATGCAGACTCTCAATATGGTTTCTTACTAGACCAAACACAGTCCAATCATCAAAGTAGACCTCAAGAAATTTATGAATAAAATATTTAAAAGTAGAAACTACTATTCTAGAAAAAATAGCAGGTGCATTCTTGAGTCCAAAGGGTATTACCGTATACTGGTAGCATCCCCATTCTGTGATGAATGTCATTTTATGGCGATCCTCTTGTGCGATTCTAACTTGATGATAGCCTAAGAAGCCGTCAGTAAATGAATATATCTCTTGTCCTCTGACGCTTTCGAGTACTTCATCTGTAAATGGTGTTGGGAATGGATCGTGCAAGCCTGCATCGTTTAGCTTTCTCAGGTCGACACAGATCCTCGATTATCCTATTGTCTTCTTATCCTGGATCACTATGGGGTTGATCCACTCTGATTCCTGCTTTGAGCATATGATCCAATTCTACTTTTACCCTTTCTTTATACTTGGTGTTCATCCTATACAGTCACCGCTTACTTCGTTTAGCATCTGGTCATAGAGGTATTTTCATCTCTCCTAGATCTCCCACCATCCTCTTCATCTCTGAGAAGTTGGTAGGGAATAGGTCCTGATACTCATGCAATAAATCCATTATCTTTGCAACTATCTCTTCATCCCAATAATCTCCTATGTTGGCAAACTTTGGGTTCTTTGGTGACCTGATGTTTACTTTCTTAATTTTTAATGGATTGAGGAACTGGTCACTTGAAATGCCACTTCCTTCCACTTCTCATGTGCCCTCTGATTCCGATATGTTTATGTTAGTTGGATCATCATCTGGGTCTATGGCTAGGTTGTAGCAAGCCATCCACTGTTGAATGGTCGTATTGCACTGGTGAGAATTAGCCTCTTCGACAGGAATCTCAGCAAATATCTTATCCTTTATCGTCTGAAGTGAAGCATCAACTATAGGGTTCTCATCAACAAATTCAAATGTATGTGCAAATGGCTTAGCAAGTCTTTCCCAATCGTGGGTTCCTTGTCACAATTCCATAGATGCATACCAGGTTCTAGGTGTCATTTCCAATGTATGTATGAAATGATGGACCCATTCCTGTCACGGATATTCTACAAATACTGTGCAACAATGTTTAAGATGTTCAACTGGGTTCGCCAGTCCTGAATACTTGTGATTTACAAGGGTGACCTCTTCACCAAACCTGACTTCCATTAACCTTCTGCACTGTGGCCAATCTATTATAGACTTCTTATGTGCACCCCACCATCTAGCGGGTGTAGCTTTTAGCACATGGTCTAGTGCTGACAAACGCTATGACTCTGTTACAAGTCCTTCAAACTCAGTTAAGAAGGTCACAAGTTTAGGTAAACCCTCATAGGTGGATAGCTCTCTTAACTCATTCTCCACCCATCGCACAGACATTGTCGCTCTTGCACACCTTCTCATAAAGACTTCATGTAATCTATTTTGCCAATTCTCTAAGGCCTCCCCTGAGTCAGATGTGCGGGAACTAGCACTCTTCCAGCTCAGGTTTCCATCTACTATCATATTGATGTAGTCTTCTTGCATGGAAATGACATTATATATCTGGTCAAGATAGTTACCTTGTCCCTCATTATAGACAGGCTCGATGTATGTCTGTCCCTCTAATGGATCAATGGGTGATACTACCCTCATCTCCTCATTCTCGAATGTGAGAATATTTTTCTTGAAATTTATAATGGTCTGATTTTCTATGGCCCAATCTATTCCCAGAAGGGTGGGGTATGGGTTCGTGTCATCAACAATGTTAATAACTTCAAAGTCTGCAAATGTGCTCAACCATTCGATGTCGACGGGGGTTTGGCTCAATCGGCCAATGGGTAGAACATTCTCCTGATTTGCAAGTCGCAGCTAGACAGGGGACCAGTCCAAATGTGGCTTGCTCATACTTTCCCAAGTTTTTCGCATCAAAATATTGACATCTGAGACCAGATCTAAGATGATATAATCCATGTCGTAATCACCTATCTGCGCAGTCATTCTTAACTCACGACCAATTTTGAATTTCTTTCTTGCTTGGTTAACTTTGTTTTTAGGTCGTGGCTCTATAGGTATCTCTTCTATCATTGCTTGTAGTTCTGCAATAACATCTTTATCTTGCATTAGCGTTAAATAACTTGACAGAAAGGTTTTGAGCTTACTAACTTTTGTGGGACCTTCTTCTGGCATATGTGCTGAAACTATTCAGGCATCTCCTTGACTTCTTCGGATGTCGATGGTACTTCTAGATCCACAAATTTTGGTTGTACATCCAAGAATACTTCCTTCTGTTTCTGGACGTCGAATGGATCCTTTTCTGTGTCGTTGGTCGTACCTATGGCTACGGTTGTTCTTGTGGTTTATCATGATCAGCTCCAGTTGCAGCACCTCCTCGTGTTATGACATCGACATTCGAATCTCTTGGTTCAACCATAATCATATGAACATTCATATTCAGATTCGGATTCGAGTTCTGCGTAGGGATAGGTCATGTGATAGTCCTTGCTTGCCATTTTGAGATCAACTGAGGACATTGCTCAACATTATGGTCCTTCCCTTTACAGTATGAACATGTCTTTGCAAGTTCCAAGCAATATCTGGCATAGTGACCTGGTTTTCCACAGTTATAGCATGTAACTTGACCTCTTCCTCTACCAAAACCTCCACCTCCGTCTCTTCCTCTGAAGTTTCCACCACCCCTTCCCTGCGGGTGTGGTTGTTGTGGCAGGTACTGATTCTACTGGTAGTGTGGCTGGTATTGATTTTGTTGCACGTGTGGCTTCTGAGGCACATACTGAGGTTGATATGGGTTTGGATACTGATTGGGTGGGAACTACGCAGGCTAATACGATGCTTGTACCTGTTCATCCTGAGCGTGCCCCTCATTTTTCATTAAGTATATATCGACGATTTTTTCCTTCAGGAGCTTGTATGCTCTGCAATATTTCTCGTCGTGTCCTACTGACTTACAAAATTTATAGAAGAGGTTTGTCGAGGTACTTACAACTTTTTGCAAGTATAAACACTCTTTGTCGTGATGTCCTCTAGACTGGCATATTTGGCACTAGGGTAGTCTGTGTCCATTTAATGGGTTTGGTGCACTGGAGGAGACATAATTCATGAAGGTCAGAAAATTATCCTTAGTATGTCCGTCCATTCTGCATTTTTTGCACCATAAATATTCTTGTGCTTCCTTACCCTTCTTGATGTCCTGAAGTTGTATTGTCAATTAGCCAGCTATGACTGAATCTGCCCCATCCCTGCAGCACCGTCACCAATTGGCGAGGTCTCTAGCTTCATAGCTAACTCTAATGCTTATGTCTACGAGTCAATCTTTTACTACATTAACGGTCCTTGTATGTGTGGTAACAGGCACAGCAATAAACCACTCTTTATGTTGTACATCCGACATTTGGAAACTGACCTTGGCCATCAAAGTTTTAAACCATTGGTCAAAATCCCATACTGATTATGTCTGTGTCTGCTTTATCTCTTTGATCTTAGTAATACACTGTGACTCAGATTTAGGTTTTCTGAACTCAGAGATCATTGTGGCCTGGATCTCATCAAGATTCTTCTATGGTGTTCCAGTCGGTGCGGCACAGAACTTCATAAACCAATCTAGTGCATGACCCCTCAGAGTCGTGATCATCTGCACCTTCCTTATGTCTGCATTATGGACTAAACGCACCATCCAAACAGCTTCACAGAGGAACAAATGCTACTCTAGATCTTCTGCTCCATTCCCATTGAATGTGGGTAATCAGATGTTTGCCCCAGCCATTGAGTTGGTGTCGGGGTTTTCTGGTAAAGGATTCAAAGGAGGTATACCTTCTGGCATACTAATCACAGTACTAGCATTATTAGTATTAATAGTCCTCTCCGGGCATGAGACTCTAGATATTACCTCTAGTGATAAGGCTGGCGTGATGTAATTGTGTCCTGACCTTAGTGTCTTGACAGAGTCTTCATATTCCACTGGTCCTTCTGAAATCGAGCTATAGTCCTCCTCTTTGTCGCAAGATCCTTCACTTCTCTACAACTGAAGTTCGTGTTCACTCTCCTCGAACAGCTAAGATTCTGTCATCCCTTTTCGGTTTTTCTTCTCTTTCTTGACCTGAATCTCCTTCCACTCCTTAGGACTCTAGCTTCTAATTCAGGTTCTGTACTTCTAGGGAACATCTCAACTCACCCCTTCCCATTTACTTAGTAGGTCGTGGGTGACATAATCTCCTTCGCAGGTATGCAACTCAACTACTCAACTGTAATATACCGTTCTCATAAATGAGCATCTTTATCCATGTACTGATAGATAACAAATATATTCTTCGGGATCCTTGGAAAAAATTTCTTTCAACCTCACTATATGAGGTTATAGTGTCTACTGCAAACTCAATAATATATCCTTGCAATATACTATCAACCCAAAAATCAACAGCTCTAGAGATGGTGTTACTTACATTGATTACCTTGTGAACCAACTGATCACTCCATTTGAGAGCTTCTCTTCTTTGGAAGTTTGTCTGTCTAGTTGCCACACTTGACAACCACTCATGCAGTATAATGGGTAACTCAGCAAAGAAAACCTCATGAATCTCAGAATATATATGCTCGTCCACCCAGTTTTCTACGCTCAATTGTGTTCCTGCGCTTTCTTCTTGCAGAAACGCTAGTGTATTAGACTCCAACCAGTCCTCTATCTCTTTCTTTGTCAGATTCCACAACATTTCCCTCAACTCAAATGATTATGTGTCATGGCAATGGAACCATTTGTTGGCCTCTATCACCTTCTTGTCTCAAACCACGGTTCAACAACACCACAATACCAACAATAAACCACAAGACATTGGCTGACAAAGCAAGCTCAGTCGACAACACCTGCGAGGCAGGTGCAATATCACCCGAGATATCTAATGGGTAACTGCCATAACCATGTTTCCATAGTTGGCGAGGTAATTATATTCCCTTGGTGCATAGCCAAGGCGCTCGACAAAGGCAAAGGGATGATGGAGTCTATTCTAGCGCAACTGGACACAACTGTATGCCAGCACGTGCGACACAACACTGTCCCTAATCTCAATAACTGGCGCAACTGGTGCGATGCATCTGATCTTTTGTAACGACAAACCGTTTGCGACTTGTGCTTTAACTTAGGAATTTAACCATGAACTTATACACAACATTCCCACAATTCTTTTAACTTTCATTCATTCACTGATTAACAAGATAGTACATACATTCAACTGTAACTAAGCAATATATAGTAAACAAATACTTTAGCATTCACATAAAAATTCAACACAACCATTCATTCAACATGGGAAATAACGTGGAAACCCATATGGGAAAAACCACTAAGGTGTTCTTCATCTCGCATGAGAAATTGTGTATAGCACCTTGCAGTCTACGATCTACAGATTGTTCTTAAGCTGTCTTTCTGACTCAATCTTCTGCTCTCATGCTCTCTGGTTTATTCTTCTATCTACTCCTACTAATACGCACATAGCCTGGATCGACTCTTCTACTTACTATATGTGCACTCAGCTGCAGATTCCTTCTGCTACTGGCAGACTGCGCACACAGTTCAAGTAAGATCCGTGGCTCAACAACCTTATTCTTCTTCCTTAACAAAATAGAAACAAAACTATGGACAACCAACGTCCAATACCTACCAACAACCAAAATAACTTAGGAAAAACAATCCACACTCAACAACTAAAACTAATCAACCCTTATACAGAACGGGTTCTTGCTATTTTACATCTTCTACAGGACCACACAGGGTTGACTACATACTACTCATTAGTTACAGGTTATGATCAGCCGTAAAAAACGGTTACAGGATGTCAGGTATTGACATAGGGCACTATCGGCCTAACTTACAAATATTCCTTCATACGTGCATTGTCCGCAAGATTACGTCATCTTCAACAACCACGATCTTCACCTGTTGCTTTCTAACCGTTACCCGCTTGCACGCCTGCAAGATTTCCTTTCCTCCTTCTCGCATATGCTCTATCTTTCTTTATCGGTTCTTTCACTTACTTTGCGACCTGCTCTCCTCCTCGTCGTGCACCCTCTTTCTTCCTGGTTTGTGCGCTAGCTTCTTCCTTGTTCACTTTTCCTGGCCCAACAATTCTCATCGATGAAATGAGATTTATTGGCCCAAAAATGTTAACTCAAATTGATGCATGCTTACGTCAAGCTTTCCCCTCACATTGTACAATCTCATTTGGTGGTTGTTCCATGATCCTTCTTGGTGACTTCAGACAATGACCTCCTATAAAGTACATCCCCATGTATGTAGGCTCATCTGTTGAAACTTCTTTCTGGCATACATTTGATACTTTTGTCACGCTCAACACTATTTTCCGACAACAAGGAAATAGCCCTTCTCAAACTGCCTTTCTGCAACTCTTACTAAACCTTCGAAATGAAACACAAACTATTGCATACTAGGCACTCCTAATGACAAGAAAAACCTAATGCCTTTCACATGTGGAAAACTGTTCATTTCAACAATCTATCCACTTGTATCCCACTAATAGCTTTGTTGTACTGCACAACAAACACATGCTCAAACAGCTTAATATGCCAATTGCACATTGCTTTGTAGATCAAAGGAACAAAGATGCCAACCAATCCATTGATGATGAACAGTTGCCATTAGAGATCCTCCTTGCTATTGGTCAACAAGTCATGTTAACTCCAAATTTATGGGTTCAAGAAGGCCTTGTTAATAGCTCACTTGGAAAATTCATTGACATTGTCTACAACTCCAATGAACAACCTCCTACCTTACCATCCTTTGTTATTGTTGAATTCCTCCATTACAAAGGACCCTTATGGGATGCTTCTAATCCTACTTATGTTCCAATATCTCCCATAACAAGAGGATTGCATAGGCAACTACCACTTTGTATGGCATGGGGTTTAACAATTCATAAAGCCCAAGGTATGACCCTACAAAATGAAACAATAGATATTGGAAACATTGATAGATGAGGGCTTACATTCACTACAATATCAAGAGTTACATCTCTTTCAGGCCTTCACATCTCTCCAACTTTCTCTTTTTCCAGATACTCTCGAATGCAAGACAATCCATATGTCTAACGTAGGAAACAAGAGGAAAGTTACTTGCTTCAAAATATTTAAAACCAAAATGTGGTTGAAGCTTCTCATTGTTTGCTCTATAGATGTATTATTCTTATTTGGTGACTTGTTGATGTAAGAGATATGCTTTTGTTTCAAGGAAGATCCAAGAAATTTTGAAGTAATTGAGTTCTATACTAAACTGTATCACGAAACTGAGACACTGACTATGAAATATTTTAGGTAGGACAGTTATGATATATAATTGATAGCAAGGAAATTTTTACTCAATGAATAAAAATATAGATCAACTCTTATTTCCTTAAATGAACTTTAAATAAAACTCAACAATAACAATTGCAATGCTTTATCTAATATTGAATTGTTAATTAATATTGTCTCTTGGACTTGTTGTATATCTCCAATGCCTTGATGAAGCTTTGACAATTTTATTTGTTTAAGTTAGTGTAAAATTGAGTGCAGAAATTGAGCTTGATTTGCATGTTTGCACGTTAATGATTAATAATTACTGATCAATCAATAACAAAAATAAAAAAAAATCATTATTGATAATCATTTGCATGTGAATTAAACAAAAACATTCACTTAATGCACCTTCCATATGTCGATTCCGTAAACATAAATCAGTACATCAACCAACACATTTACAAATAACAACCAATAATTGGCAACCCATATAAATAGAAGGACTACAATCCATTAAAAACATTTAATGGACAACCATGAAACATACCACAAAATGGTTGTAATTTTATTATTTTGCAAAAAATTCAAAGTGAAAAAATCGGAATCTTTTTTTTTTGTATAGCTTCTAAGCTTAGTCTCCAAAATTTCCCCCCCTACTTGGAAACACCTTTCCCTTTCAATAATATTCCATTTTTTTACAAAAAAAAACAAACTGCTAACTACTTATTTATTGGTTTTGGAGTCATTGAGCTGATAAGCGTTATTATACCTCACATAAATCGAGCAAAGACATTCGTTTAACATACATAGCACATGTTAACCAGGATATCAGCGAAACTTGTCAATTCCAAGGAATAAAATCCGAACATCCACGACCTTCCACTTTTTCCAAACCATATTTTTCCAAACGAAATTAAAACATCCAAACCAAATTGCATCAAAACCAAATTGCATCAAACTACTCGGTTTGTACTTAACACAAGACTCACAAGTCTCTGAGCCTGAAACTTAACACAAGACTCTGATCCTATGTAACAAAAAGAATCCAGTTTGTCCTTCGATGTGTTCCTAGGCTTCGTCTCCAAAAAATTCCTCCTCTCTACTTGGAAAACATCTCCCTTTAAATAATATTACAAAGTCTTACAAAAAAGGAAAATTCCCAATATGTGGGATTACAAGATCAAACAGTTTAGGTTTGTCCAAGGGCGGAACGCCACTTGCCATATAAGTCCATCAATAAATCAATGTCCTAAGATTTTTCCTTGTCAAGCTGTATTTCTGCCCTCAAAATCTAAGACATGATCTCCCTCTTCTTCACCTTTTTCCATTCACCGAGATAAACCTATATCCTAACCATCGCAGAATTAGGTGTCTCGATCCAGCTCATGGTCTCCTACAAGGTGAGTTGGGTGACACCCTGAATTTGCTCCTTAAGTGCAGCAAAGGATAGTCCAACTTCTTCCAATTTTAGCTTGGGTAAAGGTGCCTCTTTGATCGGCCCTAATGTAGGAAACCCTAAGGAACCAAGCAAAACATCTTGCAGGACATTAAACTGTTCTTCAAATGAATTGTATAGTTCCTTCATTTCACCAAACCTTGTGTACAGACTGATCATGGACCGACGATACTGTTCATTGACCCTACAAGCTAACTGTTTATATTCTTTAGCTGTTAATGTTGAAAATGATGAGGCATCTGAAGATAGATGTAATTCCTTGAGTTGTTTCTCTAGGGTAGCATTCTTATTAGTTTGTTGTTGGTTCAGGAGCTCTGATTTCTCAAGCTGACACTTGAGATGATCAATCTTTTTGTGCAATTGTCTCTATTTATCTTCATGCTCTTGTTTAAGGAGCTCAATCTCCTTAAGATTTCGTGCCTCTGCTGCTTCCATATCATTTTTTCTTTCTGTAGTTCATATTCCTTACTAAGAAGATCTTTAGTCAGTTGACATTGAATCATAGTTAGCCCTAGAAAAGGCTCACATAGCAACTGTTGTATCAAATCCTCCTTTTTTTCGTTAGGGGCATCATTTCTCCAGACAACTTGATTAAAGGTAGGCACATGTTTGAGTGTGCCTTCTCGGGTGTGGGTTTCCTTTTCGGGTGTAGTTGATGGCTCTGGTTGTGATTGTGAGACTCGAATTTCTACATTGATGGGAGATATATCCAAGGGGGAAGTAGGGAAAATAGATATAAGGGAAGTGGAAGAGGTGAGAATAGGGGTTTTAATTTGTGAAGAAGGAATTGTATAGAGGGGGGGAACTTTTACTTGATAAAATGGGATATGTGAGGATGTGGTGGTGGTATGAGATGTATGGGGGATTGATGAAACAGGTGGAGAACAAGGGGTGGTAGGACTGGGAAATTCTACTGATACTAATATGTCTCTAGAAGTGTCCTCAAGAATAGGCTTTAAATTCACATGGGAAAAAGAAGACTGAGGAAATAAAGAATCAAAAAGATCTGCTGAAAAGTGTGCATCAGGGACAGAAGATATCATGGAGGTAAGGATATTAACAGGGCATATGGGTTTTCCAGCCTCCTCTTCTAGATTGCTATGAATTTAATGGATCTCAATTTCAGGCTGGGGTCTGGGATCAACCCGTTGGATTAGATGGATTTGGAGAGGCACTTGCTCTTGAACAACAAGTGGAGCTATATTTAGTGCATGTTCATCCCTGAGTGCCTGCTAAGGTATGTGATCAGTTTGAGCCACTAATGCTTCAAGTAGTTCTGGTTGTTGGAAACAGGCCGAGATTTATGTTTCTTTTGCTGAGGTTCAACATCATGCATCTCTATCCGGAGATGAGCACTGAGCTTGAGTAGACCTTGTTTAAATTCTTCCCCTATTTGCAGGACTTCCATCTCTTGTGAAGAGTGAGCCCTCGCAAGGGTTTCAATGACAAATTTTCCCTTATCTTTGGACTAGGATGTTGAAGCAGAAGTTGTTGTCGCTTGTAGTCTTGCTTCTCTCTCAATGTTTTCCCTATGAACCTTTTCCTCTACATCAAATCTCAATTTTCTAAAATTAAGGGTAGACTGCTTCATATATTTTTTATATTTGAAAACATGGGACTTTAGCTCTGGATCATTGATCTTTTTTAGTGCTTCCCGAAAATCGACAGCTGCCCTATATATGGAATCATTTGGCAGATCCTCATGTGCATAATTAAACTTAGCCTTTTCTTGAGCAAAAATGCTAGCAAGGTAAGCCTTAGGATCATGCATTCTTTTGGGAGCTTCTCCCACGTTCATAGTTGTAATTTCCTTACCCAGCAGAGCTGCATCAGTAAAATTCTATATAACCAAAGAATCTAAAGACAATGGGAACTTGGGCCAACACTTCCTCTTGTTCTTAGTCAATTTTGGATAGGTGCAATTGATGATTGTATGGAAGGAAAATTCTTGTAAGACCATGTGATTTGGAACAATTCTAGGCAATAAATGGACTGTTTTGCTACCCCAAATTCTGAAATAGGAGAAATATTCCCTGACGTACCAATCTCCATGTAAACTAATGAAAGCCTTGGCTCTTTCTGAAAATGTCAAAGCATCATCCTTGAATATATTATGATACATGGAACCTACGAAAAGGTCACATATGTCATATATGCGACGAACAAAATTATTCTCCCACATGTCAGATGCTGTAAATATGGACCGGCGAAGAATCATTCTGCCAATTCCAACCTAGGTCGAGAAATGCCGAAGTTGCACAAAAAACGTCCATGACATAGGCTGACATGTAAAATTGGGGTTTTATGTTTTATCAGGTTTTTTGGTATTTATCAATTTCCTCCTGCAAGTTAACAGATGAAATCTGAGCCCGATTAAAAGACTCACCTGTAAGAACAATGTGGTGAGCTGTCAGAACCCATTCTGCTTTGAATAATGTGCAATTCGCCAAGCCATATAATTGGAAGAACATAGTTGCAATCATCAAATATAGTTCCTTGAACCATGAAATAGGGTAGGCATTACCTAGTTGTGAGATAAATAGGGTGGGATTCTCAATCCATGATTTCACCACTTCTTTGTAATCGAAGCGGGAGGTTGCTTCATCCAGGAACTTATGACTTAGTAGTTGTTTCGGGGGTCCAAGTGCATAAGCCTTGGCAAAAGTATTAGGGATGAACACGACCAAAAAATTACCAATGTGGTCATTGAAAACGTTGTTCTTAGGTTTAGTGTGGTCGAGTACCCACTTCATCGGGTCTGTGTAGGGCATAAATGTTGGTCTAGTAGCAATTAGATGGAGCCATGAGCTCTGAATTATGATATAAGTGGACTGGTCATGAAGAATGGTCAAGAAATTGGCATTATCGAGATAGAATAGATTCTCGACCAGTACACATGTTGGGTTTCATAAATGCACCCACTAGTGTCTGTGAAGATTCTAGCATTTGGGTCTTTCAACTTCTGCTTTTCCAGAGCTTTCTTTGACCTTGTCTTTCTGCGCGCAGGAGATTTCATTTCTGCTCAAAATTTGGCAACCATGGTAAAAAATTACTACAGCATAAAAAATAACATGATAAACAGTCGTAAATATTTAACTTACCGATATAAAGCTTTAAAAACCAGTGAAATATGTAAGCTCAAGCAAGAAGAAAGCACAGTAAAAATTTCTAGGAACAGTAAAAATCATAGATAAAAAATGGTAAAAACCTCAAATATTTGAATAGAGTATATAGGAAAAACCTCAACGAGAAAACAAATCTAGACTGTAGATCTAGCAAAAAATAAATGGTTGAGTTGAAGGCATGCAACCAAAACTTCAGAAATAAAACAAATGGGCAAGTTTGGATTGGCATTCCCAACTTCCGCATTCTTCACAGCAAAAAGCGGAAGTCGGAAATAAACTAATTTGAACTAAAAACATCTCAAGGTTCCGCATTCTGCATTCTGTACTACCGAAGGTGGAAAGTAGAAGAAAACAAAAAATGCGAAAAGAAACATCAAAGTTCTGATTTTCACATTCCGCACTGCGGAAAGCGGAAGTCAAGAAATAAGAAAAATAAAACTGTGACAAAGACTTTCCCGTCTTCCGCATTCCACACAGCGAAAAGTGGCATTCAGAATGAAATGAAAGTTTTATTGTGAACTTATAACTTCTGATTTTTGCATTTCTCACAACATAAAGCGGAATTTGGAAAGACAGCCATTCTATTAACACAAAATGACAATACCGCTATCAGCAGAGTGTGAAAGTGCAGAGGTTCGCAAAATTGGAAAAGTGATGGAAGTGTGGGTGCGGAAGTGTAGAAAGAAGGCTTGTTCGGTTTTGAGGTCTGTAAATGAATAGTGCCATCAGGAAATATCTATTTCACAAAATTTGTTGCAGTAAAGATTCAATATTTTTACCATATTGGCATTCCTTTGCACCTCCTCATGCAGAAGTGCGGAAGAATGGAAGTGTAGAAGGATGGAAAGTTCGGAAGGGAAGAAGTGTGGAAGTGCACATGTTCGTGAATTGGAAAAGTGAAGGAACTGCAAAGGTGCAGGTGCGAAAGTGTGGAAACAAGGCCAAAATAAAATTAAATTACAGTCGTTTTGTGGTATGTTTCAAGGTTGTCCATTAAATGTTTTTAATGGATTACAGTCCTTCCATTTATATGGTTTGCCAATTATTGATTGTTATTTGTAAATGTGTTGGTTGATGTACTAATTTATGTTTACTAAATTGACATATGGAAGGTGCATTAAGTGAATTTTTTTCTTTAATTCACATGCTTATTCACACTGCTGATGATTAGTTATATATATCTAATATTGAATTGTTAATTAATATTGTCTCTTGGACTTGTTGTATATCTCTAATGCCTTGATGAAGATTTGAAAATTTTATTTGTTTTAGTGTAAACTTGGGTGCATAAATTGAACAATTTTATAAGGGAGTGTTGCTAACTTTAACAGATCCCATTTTGAGTCATCAAAATGGGAGCCCCCATCAAATTTCTGACTGGTTTTTCTAGCCATATATTCCATATGGTGACTACCAAATTGTAAGTATTTTTGTTTTGGAATTAATTAATTTCCTCAATGAACCTTTTTTTTTTACTTTCAAGACCATTTTCCTTGTTTTCCAACTATTCTTTTGTGTTTCTGATCCCCTCTTTCCGAATTCAGGATGCGGAAATCCCCATTTTGGAGGTTTGTTCAAACATGTTTCTCGATTTCTGATTTCAAATTTCCCATATTCGGATCCCAAAAATCCTATCTTTTTTAATAAAGAAAGTCCCTTTTACGATTTCTATTTTCCAATATCTGGGTTGCGGAAGGCGAAAACTCTCCTTTTTATTACATAATTTTATCTTATTTATGTTTTCTGACTTTCGATGTTCGGATAGTGAAAATCGACAATATAGTTTTTTTATACTTCTGATTTTTGCCCGTCTCGTTTCTGAGTTCAAAAAAGCAGAAGTCTCAAATGTTTTCTAACCGAATTTTCATCTCCCGATTTTCATCTTCCAAAGTTCAGAACCCGGAATTCAAAAATCATAGAATCTTGGATCTTATCACTCTCACATTCTATTTTGTCGCCTTGATCTCAACAGTCCATCCATGCTAGATCTACAGTCTAGATTATTTTAGCAGTTTGGTTTGGTGTTTTTAATCTATTCGAAGTTACGATTATTTTTACCATTTTTCTTGTGCATTTTTCGCTACGCTTGAAGATTTTACTGTGGATTTTTTTTCTTGCTCCAGCTCACGGATTTACAGTTTTCTAATCTTTTCACCAGTAAGTATTTACCACTTGACCGTTTTTCCTATTGATTTGAACTCATGTCTTTGTTTAAACATGGTTTCCAAACTACAATCAGAGATGGTGTCCACCACCTCTAGGAACACCAGGTCGAAAACAACTCTTCAGAAGCAAAAGAACAAATACCCCAACACCGGTGTGTTTACTAATACTAGTGGACATGTGTCTGATACTTTACATCTAGACTGGTCCAGAATCTACGCGATTTTTTACAATGACGACTTTTCCTCTGTCACCCATGACCTACCTGCTTATCAAAAAATTTGGAGTTCTCAACTCCACTGCATCGTTGCTAGACCCCCTTTCATGCCCTATACAGATCTCTTCAAGTGGGCATTAGACCTTGTGAGCCCTAAGGAACTCTCTTTAGATGACAATTTCCATAGCCCTGTTGCGTCGTTCCATCCTGATGTATTTGCTAGGGATTATGCGCTCGGATCTCCCAAACAGCTCTTAACATCGAAATTTCACGATGAATCCATCTCCTAGTTCAATTATGAAGAGGTGGTCAAATCTTGGATGGAGAATTCAACATTGTTTGTCCCTACTACAACTAATGCCTACCCAATTTCCTGGTTTAGGGAACCATTCTCATTACTGGCAGCTATGTTTTGTCGCTTATATGGGCCGCCGAATTGTTCCATGTTCAAAGCTCTGTGGGTTCCTGTGGCATACCATATTTTGCTTACAGGTGATTCAATCAATTGGGCACATGTTTTATCTTTCAATTTGAAAGATGAAATTGAAAAATATTAGAAGACCTCGGCCAACTGAAGGTCGGCTTTCTACATGTCAGGGTTTGTGATGCATGCATTCTGTGTAACTTCTCCTTTCCCCACCTTAAAATGGAATTGGAACAAGAATTCTTCTCCTGTACACATATATTGTTCTGATATGTGGGAGGACAGCTTTGTGCCTCGAATTTATGAGCTTTGTAACCTGTTTCTCAAGTCAATGTATTATAAAATTTTCAAGGCTGACGCTCCGGCATTTTCTGAAAGAGCCAGTGCACTAATTTCATTACATGGCGACTGGTATGTTGGAGAAAATTTCTCCTATATGAGGATTTGGGGTAGCAATATGGTACATCTGCTACCTAGAATAATCCTTGATCGTATGGTACTACAGGAATTCACCTTTCAGGTTGTCATCAATGGGGGTTTTCCCAAGCTGGCAAAGCATAAAAAAAGGCTTGGCCCAAATTTCCTTTGTATCTAGACTCTCTTGTACTAAATAATTCTACCCATGCAGCTATGTTGGGCAAAAAAAATTCTATCATGAACTTGGGAGAGGCGCCCAAGAGGATGCATGACCCAAAATCTTATCTAGAAAACCTCTTTGCACATGAGCGCACTAAGTCTTGGTATGCTCATGAAGATGACCTTGGTGATTCTATGTTTAGAGCAGCTCTGGATTTTCGAGAAGCAATGGACAATAACATTGATCCACATGTCAAGTATCACCTCTACAAGTACCAAAAGGACATCAAAACTAGGACTCTTCACTACAAGGAAACTAAACTGGAGATAGAGAAATACCTTCATAAGAAAAAGATAGAGAAGGAAGCAAAAGACAGGAAGCAAACTCTGTTTCCACCCTTGCAACTCAGCCTAAGGACAAAGGTAAGGGTGTCCTTGATGCTCCTTCTAGATCTCATCTTGCCTCAATGGAAGACACCCTGCATAAAGGGGCAGAGTTCATGAAGAATCTCGATAGAACCAGTTGTCAATTGCAAACACATACAGAGATGGCTAAATCATAGCCTAAGAAAAAAAAGACTCAATTGAGTTCTTAACATGTCCATTCACAAGAAGTGCCCAGGGAAGAACAACTGGTACCCTTGTTGCGGATTTCTCAATAGGAGCAAACACTTGCGCAAGTCCCTCCTACAACAGGTAAATCCTCCACCTCCAGCTGATATTGAAATTCATGATGTGCATAGTGATCTGGAGGAATAGGAAGGTCCTTATACTTTCCCAGTTAATGTTTCGACCTCCCTGATATCGTCCATTCCCAATCTTCAGGAATTTGAAACCATTTTTTATTCATCATTTTCCTTGCAGTCTTTTTCTGAGATAAATATTACACCAGTTATGGAAGCTACCACTAGCATTCCTACAGTACTAGTTGAACCACCCATTCATACTTCTTCTCCTCCCCTTTCACCACCTCACCTTATCCCGACATCCCTAGTTTCTCATCTTTCTCATATAAACATTCCTTCCATCTCTATAACTCTTTCTTCTAAAGTTGATATACCTACACCTAATTATTCTTCATCCCTCACATTTTCTTCTTTCACTTCTCCTATGAACATCCCTCCTATCAATATATAAATCCCTGTTTCCGAGACTCAAACTGATCCCCTGGTTACCACCCAGTAGCAAACCATTTCACCCCTTGAAGGAATGGAAAAATTTAGAGAATATGTTGTGGTGTCTATGGGAAAATACTACTGGAGTAAGAAAGACAAAGCTGTGATCAAGAAGGGAACTAAGAGAACCAAAGAAGGCGCAACCAAACAAATTTCTGCCCTCAATCATGTTATTTGGAAGTCAGACACCCCTGATATCAAGCAAGGGGCATTAGATACAACAACTGCTATAGGATATTTTGCGGGTGCTAATTATGATTCAGTTTCACAACTGAGTTTGGCCCTTTCTGATAAGGAACAAGAACTGGAAAAAAAAAAAGAAGATAAACTGGACTTAGCAGCAACTGAGGAAAGACATGAACAAGAGTTTAAATAGCTGAAACAAGAGCATGAAAACAGAATCAAACAATGGAAAAAGAAGACTGAACATCTCAAGCATTAGCTTGGGAATGCAAATGTTCTCAATCAGCAGCAAGCAGAAAAGATTGTCCTCTTTAAGCAACAACTCAAGGATGCTCAGCTAACTTCAGCAGCCTCTTCCTTTTCAAGTCTAACACCAGAAGAGTTCAACCAAGTACTCAGTAAGGTGCATTATTAATTCCGCCAGACCATGGTGTATCTGCAAACATGTTTTGATGAGATGCAAGGGTTATATACTATTGTTTAGGAAACATTCCGAAACCTTGGAAACCCACCATGATCAGAGAAGAGAAACATCTGCAGCCTTCAAACAGGTGATAGGTTGGAAGAAGCATATCAAAGAAAGACCACGTGATCTGTCGATCTTAGAGAAACTTCAAGCCAAAATGACTAAAGTCACCATTGAGACATGGGAAAGAATTTGTGACTCAGTAGTGCCCATAATCAAGGAAGGACGGGAAGCTTACGAACGTAGGTGGTCAGGTGCTAAAGTTTTGCTTGACTACTTAGACTTTCCTACTTTAGATCTTATTGGTCAGGCGCCTTCACCAAAGCTCCAACTGGAACGGGTTGAACAAAATTTTGATGCAACCAAGGAGAAGATCTAGCAGATAAATCAGCTCACGAAGCATGATATTGAGAGATGGATCGAGACCCCTCATGCTTCGATGGCTCAGGTATAGGTGTACCTGAAAGAGTGGAAGAAAGTCAAAAAGAGGGATATTTTCTCCCAAATCTGCAAAAGCGAAATCCACTTGAGGCATAACCATTTTTAGGAGATCGATAAGAACATGAACCTACATGCCAAGTGGCATTCCGCCCTTGGAAAGCCTTCAAACTGTTTGATTTTGTAAATCCCATGTCTTGGGAATTTTCTTTTCTTGTAAAATTTGTAATATTATTTAAAGGGGGGAATTTCCCAAGTATAAGGGGGGAATTTTAGAGACTAATCTTAAGATCTACACAGGAGAAACGACTACCATGAACATAACATGAAAGTTTGTGCTTTTAGCACTTTGTAATTTTTTGCATATTAATAAAATTACAGTCATTTCGTATTATGTTTTATGGTTCTTCATTGAATGTTTTTAATGAATTTCAGTCCATCTTCTAATCTATTTGGCTTGTTGATTATTGGTTGTCTTTTATAAATGTGCAGGTTTATGTACTAATTTTTCTTTACTGAACTAACATGTGGAATGTGTATCAAGTGAATGTCTTTACTTGGTGTACCTTATCTTTCATACTGCTGATAATTGGTTATTGATATCTTATATTGATTTGTTAATTAATATTGTCTCTTGGACATTTTGTATATCTCTAACGCTTTAGACTGAGTTCATGGCAATTTTATATGTTAAGTTAGTCCTAAGTTAGTTGAAAGAAGTGATCTTGATCTGCATGTTTGCATATTAAATGGTTGTTCTCTTTCATCTGCTATATCCTGCAATAGTCCTAGTTTGAAATTATTACCCATATTGTTTAAGTGTCCTTAAACAGTTAGTTAGGAACCAGTTCTTTTCAATCTTTTCCCAGTTATCCTCATAGCATATCTTCTAGATCTAGAAACCTTTGTGCTAGTGGAGGCCTTGTATCCATAGGATATAGTCATTCCAAACAACTGGAGGATAGAGTCTTCTCTGCGTGGGAACAATTCAAAGCATTTGGTTGGACTATTTCCTCTTGTTGATTGCCCTGTAGATTTTTCCAGCAACCTACATACCAGGCCCATCAACAGGGAGTTAAAAAAAATACCCTGCTATGTTAAACTATGAAATAAGGACTTAAAATTGAGAATTGAGGGCATTCATTACAGACAATAAAGAATGCTTAAGTATCAATTCAAAATAACCTATGTATTTAAATGTCCATCTGAAATTGTCAATTATGTGTTTTCAACCATGACAATTACAACTTTTAGGCAAAATCGGAAGTAAAAGTTTCAAAAGTTTGGATTTTACAATTTCTGGATCCCACGTCCCGGACATCGGAAATCGAAAGTCGAAAAGTAATTTAGTTGGACAATGTACATATTAAAGTTTTGCGTTCCGCATTCCGCAAAAGTGGAAAGCGGAGAAAACCACAAAACATAAGCTACGAAAAATAAACTTTCTGGTTTCCGGGAAACGATTATGTGGAAACCGAAAGTCGAAGACAAGAATGATAATTTTATCGTGAATCTAAAATTCTGAGTTCCGCATTTTGGACAGCAGAAATTGAGAGTCGGAAAGACAACTTTTTTATTGAATGAAAAATGATACTTCTGGGATCCGCCTTGGCGGAAAATGGAAGTAGGAGAGAAAAGAAAGCAAAAATGCAACAAAAGACTTTTCCGATTTTCGCATTCGAGACATCGGGAAGTGGTAGTCAGAAAGGAAAAAGATTTCCCCACTAACTTGAAAAAATGGATCCCCGCATTCCAAACATCGAAAATCGGAATGCGGGGATCCATTTTTTCAAGTCTATAGGGACACAGGAAGAGCCCAAAATGATACTTATAAAGGAAAAGGTGCTTCCGAAAATCCAGGAAGAAATTTGCAAATGCTTCATTCAATTGCGAAAAGACTCAATATTTTTACCCTCTCGGCATTCCTTTGCACCTCTCAGTGCAAATGCTATTAATAATATTGTGAAACTTACAATGAATGCTTAAAAGCTTGAACCTTGCATAAGCAATTATTTATTTTATTTGTTAAATTGAGTAAAAAAAGAAATAGCATTCTTAATTTTGTATTTTACTAAATTTAATTTAAATACTAATGTTTATTAAAAAATAAAATTGTAAAATATATAATATAAAACTTGTAAATGCAATTTTATAAGTTATATATAAATAAAAGAGTACTCTAAATTTGTTATGAATTGACTCTTTAAAATAAGGAAAGAGATATCAACATTTCTATTAAAGTATAATAAGAATAATTTTGGATTTGATAGAATTGGAAATATCAAATATTAATATTATGCAATCGAGTTGTAATAAAAATATTTAGAAACGTTTAATGTATTTCTATATTAAAAAGAACAATATCAACAATCTAAAATTGTAATTTCAATAAAGATTATTCCATAATGAAGAGTAGCAATAGAATTAATAATCCTTCCATTGCACTTCCCATTTGAAAAAGTGAGGAACCACTCTTAAAGCAAAAACTTTTATTGTTATTTATTGAAGTAAGAGTAACATACAATATCGTGAGTATCTTATCTATAATAATTTGGGGGTTGCTTCTCATTCAATGATCCTTCAAGGTTCCTCAACCGCCCACGAAAGGAAGGTATAGAATATACTTAAAGTCAAAAATGTGTGGTGGTTTTAATATAAAGTATTTTGTATAGTTATTCTTATTATTAAAGTTATGAGTCGATGTTTATATTTTATTTTAAAATAAACAAGATTAGAGTAGAAAATAGTTAAATAGAAAACAATTTATGTTAGTTTTTTTGTATTTTATGTAATTAAAAAAATTGAAGTTTTTTTAATATAAAAAAAAAATATAAAATCTCTTGCATAAATTGAATAGGTTTAATAATTAAAAATATGTGTTTTTTACCAGTCAAGGATTTGAATATAGAGGAGTATGTATAGCTTTGTAAACTAAGCAATCATAACATCAAAAGAGTGTTTGATGTTTCTGAAACAAATGGGTCTTACACATCAATTTACACATCAATTTGGTGTTTGGTTAAGTCACGATTTAAAATTAGATTGTTATAATTATTAGAAAAGAACTCATAACTCGAATGGTGAGGAGGTAGACTTCACAATCTCCTTACATAGGTGAAAAGGTAGCCTTCTTCCTTGAGTAGGACCCTCAATTTGAGTGTGTCTAGATTTCTTGGCTTTACTAAGTCATAAGTGTCCTACTATGCATTAGTTTGTGGGTTCTTGGCACTAGCTTAAGATTTATAATGGCAACCACCTAGACTTGAACTTAGTTCTTTCTTAAGTAATTTTAACCAATCATTAATTCCCTTTTATTAAAAAAACATATTTGTATAATCTCTTATAATCGATTTAAACTTAAATCTTTCCTAAATATTCCCAATTAGTTACCAATTTCTCTAAGTTTAAAAAAATCTTATAATCAATGCAATCACAATACAATCTATACATAATTTATTATCTAGTTAAACTTTGACCATAAATTAAATTATTAAAAAATCACTTAAAAATAAACCTAAATACCTCTCACTATCCTAAGATACCACTAGTGTACGATTGCATACAAGTCTACTTAGGTTTCCGCCATAATAAAAATGTATTTGTTTTAATAAATCCAACCATATGATTAAATGGATCTTCCAAATAAAGCATTACCGAAGACTATATATATAGCAATCGAAAGAGTTTAAGCATTCAATGTTTGACGATTTTTGGACTCGAATTTGGTGTTTTTTTAAAATTATAGATTATGTGTTGTTTAAATTATGTTTCTGAATGCATAAATGGATTCAGTTCTCTTAATTACCCCAGGGTACTCAGGTTAAGCAAATTTAAACAATTTATTCAAAATCTCAATTTGTTTTACGAGATTCATGTTGAAAAATGTTATCAAGAACAGGTGAAATCATCGAATGTTTAGGCTATGCGAAAACAAATAAAGTATTGAACGTTAAATTTAAAATAAACATGTCATATTATATTATATATATTCACAATCCAACACATATTTCCAATGGCACTCTGATTTTAAAGTCCAAGTCACATTACATCCTTCCCTATAAACATCCAAATGCATTTCACTTTAAATATTATTGCACTGAGAGTAGCAAGGTGCTCACAACCCAGTATGGGGGAGATGTTGTCACATTTGTCCCATTATGTAACATAACGTTTCCAAAAATAAAAAGCAACTAAAAAAATTCATGTCGGCTCATAACTGATAAAAAATGAAAAGTAATTAAAAAAATTCGTGTAGGCTCATTTAGGCTCATGTAGGCTCATAAAATCAAAAAATTAAAACCAGCATAGATCCATCTTAAACATGGATTTATTAAGCACCAAGAAGGATCTAATTTCTTGAGGTGTAAATTTTTTCTTGATGTGTACAAAATTTAAGATAAAATAAATAAATAAATTACACCTAAAGAAATTGGATCCCTCTCTTTGTTTAATATATACAAGATTAAGATGGATCTATGTTGGTAACCCTACAATGATGATTAACATTTAAAGACAACAAATTTAAGTCAAAATGGGTTACCTCATACAACTATCGAAATATGTATTTGTGTGTTTATATTGATGACAATGTCTACATTGGCATAGAGAGTGAATTTATAATTTATTTATGTTTGTTTTAGTAACTTCACACATTTTTAGTAGTGAATTTATTATAAGGAAAATACTAATTAATAAATATTTTTAGTGTTATAAGATTGGACAAATTTATAATAAAAAAATAGTTAATAAAACTTATATTAAGGAAAACGTAGGTTGTAGGTTTTAGTAGAGGTTTATTGTAACTAAAAAATTTGGTTGGCCAATATTGTTGTTGTTATTCTGCTTTTTTTATCGGTATAGTTAACTAGTAAGGCACATCGGTGCACAACAATCTAATATGGATTTATCCATATTGTATATGTGAAAACACTAATGCTCTATATAGGATTAATGCTCTATATAGGATTGAGCACCAATGTGTATATACCCTTTCACACCATCAAATATTGGTAATGATAACAATAACCACAACAATAATAATATTGTTGAAGAAGATGGTGGTAGTGTTGTAGTTAGGAGCACCACAAATGTGCTTGTTACAATTGTTAGCACAAGTGTATTCATATATGTAGCATGCACTGGAATGTCCTATAATATCGTGCATACTAATGTGTTTATTTAAATAGAACGCTTTGGTCTGTAACAATGATAACAATGTGATGGCAAGGGAGAACTTGAACTTGGAACAAGATGGAATTTGAAGTGTTGTATTAGTTTTTCCCACTGGATTTCAGTTCCCACTCTGCATCTAGGGTTTCCTATCATCCTCTCTCAGCCTCTCATCCTCACTCTCAACCAAGGGTCGAGGGAGAGCTCTCCCTCTATGCATGTCTCAAAAGGGATATCTCTACGGTTGTTGAAGCAACCCCAAAAACTGGTTTGGATCCAGAATATCACTTTGTAAAGCTAGTGGCGACACCTGAGGTAAAATTATCCTCTACTTCCTCGAAAAATAATATTATCGCTTTATCAATTAAAGGTTTAGTGGGTCACTTCATAGGGATTTGTCCCTCTCCAAAACCTATAGAGATTTGGATGAATACAAATTTGAGGCCTTTGATTAAGGGAGAAGTAGTGCAATTTTTTTGTGGCAAAGGTTTTTTTGTCTTCCTATTTGAGCTCAAAGAGGATAGAGATCACATTTTCTGGAATGGACCTTATTTTTTGAGTCCAAGAGGCATGTATTTGACCCAATGGAACACCTCCTTTGATACTGGAAAAGGCATTCCCTCAACGGTTCCATTCTGGTCCAAGCTCCCTCATCTCCATCTGCATTGTTAGGGGTGATGAAGATATAAAGGCAACCCATATAACCCTAGGAAAATATATAGATCAAGATGAGCCCAAACCCCCCCTATTCTCATGTGCTAGGATTTGTGTTGAAGTTGATCTGGAAATAGGTATGTCGAAAGAAATAAACTTGTCAATGGAGGGGTGGAATCATCTACAGAAGGTACACTATGCGAAAATATCATTTAAGTGCAAAATATGTCATGAATATGGATATTTTTTCAAGGCATGTGCAAAAAGGAGAGCTTGGGATGAGGAAGCTAAAAAAGATGGAGAATGGAATGTCGTTTTCAAGAAGTATCGAAAGGCCCCAATGAGGAAACCCATTACAGAACATGGAAAGGAAATATTGATAGGAAACATGTTCCAAGCCTTGGCTATCCAAGTAGAGGAGCATGAGGAAGAAGAAGAGATCAGGGAAGAAGCTTAGAAAGAACCAAAAAAGGAACAACCAATGATAGTAGAAATCGTGGAGGAAGAAAATTATGCACTGAATTTACCCTAAAAACCTTATGTCGAAGTTCCTCTAGAGCCTCCGGATCAACAATATCAAAATATAGAGTTTCACATGAAAAATATTCTAAATACAGGTATGTTAGAAAATAACTCATGAGGAAGAAAGGAACAAATTAGCTAAACAAAACTCACAGAGAGGAGCAGGAGAAAAAGGAAAAAGCATAATGGAAACAATCCAGCCTAAAACAACACTTAAAGTTCATCTCCACACATGGAAAAAAACCTCATGGGGATCAAGAGAATTATAATAATAGACTCTCCTCACTTAATCCCAAGAAATAATGAAAAATGTCTCTTGGAATTTCAGGTGTTTAGGAGGAAAATTGGAGATTGAATCAAACAATACTAAGGTCATAAAGGAAAATATTTCCTTACTCTTGATCCAAGAGACTAAAATGGGGGGAGAGGAAAGTAGATATTCTATGAAGAAAATTTGGAAACATGTGAAGCAGTATTAGTCGACTCGGCGGGTATTTAGGGGGGATTATGGATCAAGTGGGACAAGAGAAGGTTCTCCTTAATGGAGGTTTGGGGAAACTTTAATCATTTAAAGTTTGAACTGGCCGATTTGGAAGAGAAAAAATCATTTAGGATATGAAATGTTTATGGGCCGACTTCACATTACAAAAAATCAGGAATTTTGGAGATCCCTAGGGTATCTTAGATAAAAGGATTTGCACAATATATGTATAGTTGCTGGCGACTTCAATACCATTGTCTCTTCTATGGAAAGGTGTGGGGGGTCGAAGGTCAGGGATCATTTTTGTGAGCAACTGGAAGCGTTACAAACACTATGGGACCTTTCTAACATCAAGCCAAGAAGAAGGAAATTCACTTAGAGAAAAAAAAAAGGATTGGCCCTAGGCACATTGCAGCTCATCTGGGATGCTTTCTTGGAATTACTATTTTCATGCAAAATAGGAGTATTCCTTTGACAAATAGTTTTCCCTCCTTCATTTCAGATCATAAACATGTTCTCCTGGAATTTATAATCCTTAAACATATGGTTCCTCTCCCTTTCAATTTTTTCTCCTCGTGGACCAAATAAGAATAAGTCTCCTAAATCATCCATCAAGAGTAGAGAGTTTTTGTCAATGGCACTCTGAGTTACATTTGGGAATCCAAGTTAAAAGCCACAAAAAAATGCTCTCAAGTCATGGGCTGAAAATAAATTAAATATAAAGCAAGAGAGATGAACATGTCAATAAGCTTTAAAATAATTCAAAGAGAAAAAGGAAAGTAGTGAAATCTCAGTGGAAACCCTGAAAAGAGAAAATGAGCTAGAAGAATAGATCCAAAAATTAGAGAGAAAGGGGAAGAAGAATGGAGAATCAAGACAAGAATCAGATGGCTCAAATCAGGGTATAAAAATACCAAATATTTTCATATCCAAAAAAAGAAAGGATAAGGAGTAACTCTATTCCAAATCCAAAAAATTAAAGCACGGTTCAATTAAGCTCAGTTCAACAAATAAAGGAATAAACCTGTAAGCATTTTCATGCTATGTATGAGGAGGAAGAAAAAGAAGGAGTGAGAAACGTTGTCTCTTTGTGTGACTGCATTCCCCCTTTAATATATGTTGAATACAATGATTAATTACTTAAACAAGTCTATGAAGAGGAGGTTAAGGCCACAATCTGATCCCTCCATCTGGACAAGGCTCCTGGCCCTAATGGTTTTCCCATATCCTTTTACAGGCGTTATTGGAGATTAATTAAGGTGGATTTGTGAATTGTATGATCAACTTCTTTATGGGAAGGGATAGGATAGGGGGCTCTATGAACTTTTCTTGTATAGCTCTGATCCCCAAGGAGAAAAAACCCACTTCTTTTAAAAGGTTTCATCCCATTTTTCTCTCCAATGCTTCTTATAAGATATTTACAAAAATTATTGCCACTCGCCTCAAAAAGCTCCTTCTAAGATTAATATCTGAAAAATTAGGGTGGGTTTTTAGTTGGAAGAAAAATCACCAACAATATAATAATAGTTCAGGAATCAATTCACTTGAGCTATGAAAGGAAGGAAAAAGGCATGGCCATCAAAATATATCTCTCAAATTCCTTTGATAGAGCCAGGCACAACTTTCTCTTTAGAGTAATGAATTTTTTTGCTTTTCATCAATGGTCATTTTCAATGGATTAGTGCTTACACTGGAAGCCCTTGGATAATCCCCTAGATCAATGGGAAACCTACTAAATTCTTCAAAATATCTAGGGTTCTGCATAAGTGAATCCCTCTCTCTCCCTTCCTATATATTTTTGTGGATGAAGCCTTGAGCAGAAATCTTAACAAGCAAATTTCTGATGGATTGTTTCTAAGTGTTCAGATCTCTAGATGAGTTAGAGAATCCAACCATGCTCAGTTTGTTGATGATACAATACTTCTGGGAAGTTCCTCTACAACCACAGCAAGACATTTCAAAAGCTCCTTATCCACCTTTCTTAAAGATTTGGGAGGGAAAAGCAATGATGGGAAATGTTGTATTTACAGTTGGAACTTCCCTCCTACTTTGAATTCTAATATTTCAAGGATTTGGGGATTTAATATAATGGGGAAATGGACCTCCTTTAAATACCTTGGGTCCCTATCTCTCTTAAAAAGCGTAGCAAGGCTTCAGATTGGGAAGAAGTGGTGCAAAACATTAAGTGGAAGATCCAATCCTGGGGTCTGAATTGGTTGAATCTAGCAAAGAAGATAATTGTAATCAAGTTCATTATTAGCTCAATTCCTATATACCTTTTCTCTACTCGGTTCACCTCAGTGGGGATCTTATCTAGTTGGGGTAAAGAAATCATAATATTTCTTTGACAAGGTGGTAAAGGACGGGGGGGGGGGGAGGAGGTTTCATTTGGCCAATTGGGAAGTGATTTGTAATGAAAAAGGAAAGGGAGGATTAGCCATCACGGAACCAAAACTCATGAACGTTGTTATGGGAGATAAACTTCTTTTGTGGAGTGGAGTGGTGGAAAGAAGTATTAAACAAGAAATATATGAAAACGAATAGGATCCGAAGTCTCGACTACAACCTTTCTGGACAAGGGTCCAAGTTTTGGAATATCTGCAAATTCACCTCAAATCTTATAAAGGGAGGTATGTAATGGATCCTAGGAATAGGAAGTGAATCAATATTTGGGAGGATAGTATTCTGCATAATCCTCCCTTGAAAGAGAACGATGGATTACATGGGATAAATGATTGGCTTAGGAGCGAAGGAATCTTTAATCTCTATGGCATCTCATCTTGCTATGAGAATGGAGATTGGAGAAATTGCAAATACCTGAACGTTTATGTTCCATTGTGTGATGAATTCATTGTTATCCTTCTCAAACTCAATGAGAAATCTCCTACAAACAAAAAAGATAAGGACCATAGAGGTTAGGGGATGAAAGGGAGGCCACTATGAAAGAAGGATATGGTCATTTTCTCCTTGAGCTTCCTCAACCTGCTCATTCAAATATTTGGAAGCAAGTCTGGAAGCTCGATTTCCCTACAAAAATAAATGTTTTTTCATGGATTTTGGTTCACAAAAATATCCCTACAACATAAAATATTAGGAAGACAGATATCGAAGGGTCGAACCGGTGTGTCTTGTGCAAAAATGAAGAAGATTCTATCAACCATCTCTTTTTACATTTCCCCTTCACTATTTTGGTTGGGACAATTTTGTTCAATCCCTTGGGATCATGCCTCTCCTTCCTTGTCAGATATCCAGCTACTATAAGGGATGGAGAAATCAATACCCTGGAGACTTTGTGGGAAAAAATCATTTATTAAATAAATGGAATGCTTTCCCAAAGTATATTAATTGGAAAATTTGGCTTTCTTGAAATAAATAAATAAATATTTGAAGGCATCCAAGATTTCCCTATCAGAACTTCTACCAAGTCCATGATGCAGATGAAGGAGTTTCTAACTGCTCATGGTTGGTCTGATAGACATTAAAAACCTTTGTATCCCTTATTCAATTATGCAGTATCAACTCCCTTCAGTCCAAATCCTCAGAGAATGCTCAAGAATGCGCTTTAGATATTTCTTAAGATGTCTTTATTCCATGGAGGAGAAATCAAAACTGAATTCCCTTTTTGTTTGATGGAGCTTTGAAATCGACAGGTGTGGGAGGGGTTCTTTTTTACCCAAGAGGAAATAAGGTCTTATATTTCTCATGGGGCTTGGGAAAAAGAACAAATAATCAATCCAAATGGGTAGCCTTAATGTAACGAATAGAAGATCTGGAATATTTAAATGAGACTCCTTTCAACTATTTGTGGATTCCTGGATTGTCATTCAAAAGATGAGGAAGCTTCAGATGAATAGAGAAGAAGTAGCAGGGAGGGTGCAGAAGAGGATCCTGGCTCACATTTCATACTTTTCCTAAATTCATTTCCTCCATATAAATTGACATAACAATAGAGAAGAAAACCATCTATCTAACATTGGTTCAAGGCTTAAAGAAGGATAATTAGTCATCGATAACTCCATTAAAACCATTAAATTGACCCCTTGTTTTTTGGCTTAACTAGGTTTTGTTATTCTTTGAAAGGAAAGGAGGAGGGTTCTCTCATTCCTCATGAAGCACCCTTGTTTAGTTTTGAAATTTTAAGCCACCTTTGTTAGGATTATTAATCCTCCCTTGTCCAATTTGGTCATAGGTCTAAACCAGGAGTCATGTCTAAATCGGGAGTCCTTCCAGTCTATTTTTAGTCACTAGCACCATTGGGTCCACTTGGCCTAACTAGGGCACATGTTCTAATTATTAAAGTGTGGAGAACACTAATTAAGGCCTACTACCACTGATTTCACTTGCATGCATCAGTTTAGGATCCTCCTAGATCAAACCCTACAATTTAGGAGCCACTGGGAGTGCCGACACCAACCTTCATTAGTTGAGTTCAGTTAGTGACTAATCAAGCTAAGTTAGGAGTCAGTTACATTCAGTTCTAGTCCTCTACATTCAGTTAGCGCTAGGTTTGTGTGGCTACATGTAGGAGAGGCGCATTCCTCACCTACCACAGTCAATTATCCTTAGTTAACACTGAATTAGAAACTTGAGTTGTGTTTTAGAACTCCGATGAACTCCGATAATGATTTAGACAAGGTCAGTTAACTATTGAGTCCCCCGATAATGATTTAGACAAGGTCTTAGTTACCTACAATCAAGTAGATTCTAATCAATTCGAATTTCCTCATGTGGATATTTATCCATTGTATTACATTTTGATTAATCATCTAATTACTCTTTGATTAATGAAAAGCATTCATAGCTGCAAGACATTTTTGCATTGTTTCATTCTTCAATAACTGAGTAAATTGTGTGATCTATCTTGTGAGTTGTGTGTTTGTCCATAGATCTATGTGCTCAATTTAATATGGTATCAGAGCCTCGGTGTACAAGGCGCTTCTCCTCCTCAGATATCCTATTGGATCATTTTTTTGAGCAAAACTGCTCCTTCTAGCACTGCACCAGAAGTCGAAGGTTTACCACTTAATACCCCAAGTTTAAGAATTGTTGATCAAGCTTACTTGATCAACTATGCTAGGTGTGATGAAAACCTAAAATGGGTAGGCTATCTGACCTTACTTTGTCTTTTTGTGTAATTGTAGGTACAACTTCGAAGGGATTCATCAGTTCCTCTTCTCACCCTATTCACAAACTATTCAGAATGGAAGAAGAAGATGATTGCATCTCTGATGAGACGAGGTCTCTATGGGGTGTCTATTGGACTTGGTGAAAAGTTTTTTAGTGATATTGACTGGCTGAATGAATGCGATGCATCTTTTGGAACAATGACACTGGCTCATTCTCCTAGCTTGTGCTACCTCAGTAGATCTATTGAAGACCCAAAGGAACTTTGGACAAGATTGGACAGAACCTTTGGAAAAGGTTGATGAGGATCATAATAGCACTTTAGAGAGCACATCCAGCACCATAAGAGTTCCTGATCCAAAATTCTCGGCCTCTACTCTCTCTGCTGAAGTTGTTCAAGATGAAAAAGAAGCAAAGTCCTCCTCCAGTGATTTTCCTTTGAATTCTGTTCAAAATTTGCTAGTAATTGCTTCCGAAAGTGAAGAGAAATTTGATTTTTCTCCCTCTAATGTTGTTGCTGGTGTGAAAATATGTAATACCTTGTATATTTTGGAAGAGATATCAGATTACCAGAGTGATCCATTCTCTCCCCATGATCTAGATCTTCTAGCAAATTCCTACAGGATTGCATGCACCAAAATTCAGAATTTTGAAGAAGAAGAAAACTGTGCATCTACCGTCTTGGTGGACCATACACTTGGATCTGAGATGAACCTTATTAGATCTAATATGATCTTAATTATATCTGATCTGATATTTCCTGGTTCAATAATTCAGGTTCATAAGCTTTCAGTAATGCTTGTAGTTGTTCTCATTAATTTTGTGAAGAAACAAGTACCGCAAGTCTCCTTCAAAACTGCTGCTGGGGATTTGATTTCATTTCACAGTTTTCGATCTGATATGAACCCATTTAGATCTGATTTACTTTCTTATCTGATATTATTTGTTTCAAACTTTAAAATCCAAGATCCTTCAGTCATTCTTGTAGCTGCTCTCACCAATTTCAGTGTGAAAAATCAAGTACCTCAAATCTTCCTCAAAATTGCTACTGGGGATTTGGTGTTAGTTTCCTCTTATGAGGTTGCTGATATTTTATTATGTGATTCATTAGCTGTTTCTGAAGCTATATCAGATTATGTAGCTCAATCATTCTCTCTCCATAGTCCCAGGGCTTCTCTACTTTTGGTCACATGCTCATCTCCTCACAAAACTGGTAAAGAGGAAAATTTTATGCATCCACCTAGACACTTGCTCCTAATAGTTGGGGTTGTTTTTACCACTCATGGTTTGTTGTTCATGGCTGAAACATATCAGTTTCTTGAGTTTTCCCACATGGCTTGAATGCTTAAGAACCTTTTCTCACTTATCATTTGATTTCAGTTGCTCTACATGGGTCCAGTCTTCATCCAACAACTGTCCATATTTATGATTTAGTTGAGCATATCATTCTTCTTCCAAAGAGGAAGATTCCTCCAGAAATAATGATGGAGAGGTTCATATGCTAGGCCCTATGATACCTATGCACATAAGAACCAGAATGATCCTGATTCTACCTACTTAATTAAGGGGGGATTTTTTCCCATGTGGTTTTTCCCCCTACTCCTTGTATTGAGCAGTTACTTTACTTTACTTGATGTAATGGGTGACCTATAGTCTTAGTTACAAGGGCCCAAATATTGTCCAAGTTAGCATCCAGGGGGGTGTTAGGATTATCAATCCTCCCTTGTCTAATTTGGTCATATGTCTAAATCAGGAGTCATGTCTAAATCAGGAGTCCTTCCAATCTATTTTTAGTAACTAGCACCATTGGGTCCACTTGGCCTAACTAGGGCACATGTTCCAATTACTAAAGTGTGGGGAACACTAATTGAGGCCTACTGCCACTTATTGCACTTGCATGCATCAGTTTTGGAGCCTCCTAAATCAATCCCTACAATTTAGGAGCCACTTGGAGTGCCGACACCAACCTTCATCAGTTGAGTTCAGTCAGTGACTAGTCAAGCTAAGTTAGGAGTCAGTTACATTCAGTTCTAGGCCTCTACATTCAGTTAGTGCTAGGTTTTCATGGTTGCATGTAGGAGAGGCGCATTCCTCACCTACCACAGTCAGTTAGCCTTATTTAACACTGAATTAGAAACTTGAGTTGTGTTTTAGAGCTCCGATGAACTCCGATAATGATTTAGACAAGGTCAGTTAACTATTGAGTCCTCCGATAATGATTTAGACAAGGTCTTAGTTACCTACAATCAAGTAGAGCCTAATCAATTCGAATTTCCTCATGTGGATTCAAATTGCATGTGGATATTTAGCCATTGTATTACATTGTGATTAATCATCTAATTACTCTTTGATTAATAAAAAGCATTCACAACTACAAGCCATTTTTGCATTGTTTCATTCTTCAATAACTGAGTAAATTGTGTGATCTATCTTTGTGTGTTTGTCCACAGATCTATGTGTTCAATTTAATAACCTTATGAAAACATGTAAAGGGACATGTGAGTGGAGAATAATCAGACCTGCATGCATTTATTTCTCCTCAACAATCCATATATCCCCCTCCTTCGCATTGATTATGCCTGTAAGGATCCATATGATGGTGATTAATGCGGGTTGCAATCCATAACTATATTGAGATCTCGTGTTTTAATATGAGGTTATAAAACATTGAAAGCCACTCTAGGGTCCAAATGGGTGAGATAGAAGAAATAAAGAGGATTTTGTAGATAATAGAGAAAGCGCATGCTGATAATTTCGGGAAGACTTGGAATTTTCTTGCAGGTTTAAAGAGTATGCTCTAGGAGAATATCATGACTAGCAATGAGCATTCTGAGTAACGGTTTGTCGAGATGAAGGAGGTTATTGAGGAATTTCAAGCGGACTCAAATGAAATCCGGGATGATATGAATGGAATCCCAACGAAATTAGACATTCCTAGGAAGCATCACCAAGACTCTTCAATGGAATAAATCTCTTCATCTCTCTAGGATGCAGTGAACCTTCAGGATGCAGGGAATCTGCCAAACTAATAATGAAGAACCAGTACCTTTCTTTTGTCCTTTTGAATGTTTTTTTGTCTATTGTTATGTAAACAATATGTTAGAATTTACTCTATTAGTGGGAGAAGTATAGGAAATCCTCAATCCAGTAGTTATAATTATGATATAGAATAGTAGAGATAGGATGTCGAAGAACTACTCTATCACAGGTTTTGATATTTTGAAATCTTTGTTCTATCCTTATATCTGATACTTTTCTTTATTAATACAAAATCTATTTCATGTTTCTGTTAAAAAAACAGTGATAACAATGCATCTATTAGTAAAACATATTAAAACACATTGGTGCATAAATTATCATTGAAATGCACCAATATGTAACAATTATTGAAACACATTGGTGCAAAAAAATCATTGAAACACATCGATGCCTTGCAATGTTGAATTTCCTATGTGGTATTTTATATTTTTGCAAGTATGCAGGTGATAAAATTTCAATTACTCATCAAATAATCAAATAATTTTTATTATAATATTGATGTTTATATTTTAATTAATGCATTTGGATATAATTATTGTGTTAAATCATTGTATCACTTAAACAAATATACCATCTAATTGCACCTCGGTTCATTATAATATTGTATATCATCCATATATATAATCTTCATCATAACATTCTACAATGTCAGAAACTACAATAGAGTAAAAAACTCATTTGATTATATACGAGTAAAGGGAACTTTGTCATATAAAATCAGACAACATAAGGGTCCCTAATAAACAACGTGTCAATAAATAATTGTTACAATTATTGATAACCCATTCTTGTACCAATTGGGACAATATGTCCACATTAATTAAAATGTTGATTTTTATAGACAAACATTTCAAAATATAAAACTTGTAATATTGTTCAATTATATTTATCATCATTCATTACTCAAATTGTTTGAATGTCTCATTTCTTCATCATTTATAGGAGACATTTTATTTGGGTTAATTGCAATGTTTTGTTCGTTAGTTTGATTGTGTTTTATGTCTTCATAGTGCATCTACAAACATAGAAATAAAGTGTAATGAGTATATCTATGTTTATAGTATAATATACACAATTTTGTAAACCAAAAAGCATACTATAGTAATGGTTCTTCATAAACAGTGTGCATTCTTATGAAGCCATGCTTCATCATATCTCTTAATATATATTTTTTGGTCGTTCCATCCCATACTTTACTTCATACAAGTTTTATACATCACTACAAAGAATATATATAATCAAAGGTTTTTTTGTTGTTTTATCAATTATAAAATAAGGGAAGTAAAACAACATAGTTATTTGCAAATTGTTCAACTGACCTTTGATACTCCAATGTATACTCACAACCTATATGTCATCCAATGCCAATCAAATGTTTGGAGGGACCTTCTTTGTGTGTTAGCACTTGGTAGAAAACATTCGTGCATGATTATAAATTAATTAAAATATAAGCATCACAACAAATATGAAATGCTATGTAAGGAAAAGAAAATCACTCCTTACACAATTTATGACAACCCTTTCTTTCCTTTGCCATCTTGTCTTCTGTGTTGAATGAGTTCTTTTTTATTTTTTTGTATCAATAAAACAATTGAAAATTGGAATTCCATGTGATAAAACTATATGATTTCACACAAAAAATCAAAGATTACAAATGTTTGATGCATGCCATTGTTGGGATAGCTACTCCTCCAGTTAAATTATTCTTTTTTTTACTATCTCCATGTACACTTTTTGGACATTCATACTAGCATGCTTTGGATATCAACTTGTTAAACATCTTTAATTTATTTATCTTCATAAAAATGAAAAACACAATTTAATTTTTTTATTAATATTTGTATGACAGTAATTATAACATATATATTAATTTGGAATTTTTTGAACCAGTATATACATGTTATAGAAAAACATATTTAACAAAAATACTTTTATAATTATTCCTTTTTGTGTTATTGCAAGTCTCATTGGTCTCATTAATTATTGCATAGGAAATGTTTGGTGCAGTTTAAATATAAATTGGTTCTTGGAATCATCAAATTGATTTTTGTGTTGTGATTGGAAATAATATCTACATGTTATTTTCACTATATCTCTAATAGTTTTATAAAATCCCCCCACCCCATCTTTCAATTCTGACACCACTTTAGATTAACTACAGATCAATTCACCTTCATTTACATAATTTGTTTCTTCTTAGAGAGGCATTATATTCACTCAAGTGATGTTCCCTATACAACATTAAACATATTCAAAATCAAATGTTTGAATCATGTTAGCTATTACTATTTTTTACAAGAACGAGTAGATTTTTATGTTAATAAAGGAAGTGTTGGAAATCCATGCAGCCATAGTAGCACAAAAGAGTTCAAAAAAATCATACAAAATAACTCTACAAAGAATATCTAAAATGACAATTGTCTTCTTCAAAAAGAAACCTATTGCATGTAGTGCCTAAAGCATTATTTCTATGCCTATAACGATATTGCCTAGAATATTGTCCTAGAAGAAAAATACAAGTAAATAGCATAAGATAAATTATTCATGGATAAATTTATGCTCATTGTGGGCTTCCTCCATTGACTCATCGTCCCTTTCAGGGCCTTGTCATCCATGAACATTCTACTACTATAACAAATCCATTGTTGTTTGTTGCACAATGTCTTCTTTAAAAGCCTAATCTTGCAGTAAACCTATGGATACATTTGGAAATGCAGTAATTGATTGGGACCTCTGAATAAATCCTTGATGATGTTGTAATGCATTTTTTATTCATTAGCCTAATTATCATATTTCAAACTTTGTTCCCTAAACTTGGATTCCAGTTCCTTTTGTTTTACCTCTTGTTTTTCCATGTGAAAACTCAATTATTCAATGGTCTATCTCATTCCTTCTAATTGCCTTGACATTTGTCTTAGAATCTGTTTTACCACACCATTATTCTCACCATTGTACCATCCTGAATCAAATTTTTTTATCATTCCAATAAACAAAATACCTGTTGGAACTAGCTTCTAGGTCTCCTCTATGACCAAAAATATTAAAGCAGGGACTATACCCAAAAATTTCTTGAGGAATGACTAAAAGACCTTCCCAAATTAAAGACAAATCCTCTATTCAATATGACTCTAAAATTAAATGCAATTCACCCAAAATTTTGTGAACAATCCAATGCATGAAGGTATGTACAGAGACAAATGTAGGTTGAGAAGGGTGGTTCCACTTACTCTTGTAAAAGGTGACCCTAATACCACTATTTGATTAATATTGCACTGCAACCAATGTGACAAGAAACATAGCTTGTCGACCATACGCCAATCTGATATTAAGTGTGTGAGGTAAAAATAAGCACACGACAAGTTATATCTTCCTTGATCCCATTGCATGGGCATTTATGGCATGCAATTTGTCTTGTTCCTTTAATACTTGGATAGTTCCATTCCTTTGCCACCTTGTATGAGATCAGGGTGGTTAATATACTTAGGATTATTTTGGTTGATAAATGACACTGTTAAGGCATCTAAAACATTATGGGGGTCCCCCATCTTTTACCAAGACCTTATATTAGAATAAACTTCTTCATTATCCATGATATCTACTAAAGAATTGTTTTCTCTTTTGAGCATTGTTTGCTCTTCCAACAAGCTTCATTATTCATGATGTTCGTAAGAGAATAGTCCAACGAGACAAGAAGGATATGGATTATTTGAAACATTGTTCCTTCATTAGGTTTTTCCTTCCTTGATTGATTAATTATTAGGGAGGACTCTTAAAAATCATGATGGAGTTAATTTGATGGGACGAAAGGAGTATTATTCCAAGGAATAAAGAATAAATCTTAGCTTGGTTATTTAATGCTATCCCAACTCCCCACATGTAGCTCTATTAGTTTTTCTATCAAGGCCTAAGAGAACCCCTCCCCAACACTTGCCACTCTTAACATGCTAGCTATTATTGTTAAGAACTAAATTATTAGTAAAAAGTCAATGAAAAACTTTATATTGATCACCTTTTCATCCACTTAATTCCCTCATGTGAAACATCTTGATAAATCTTTTACTCTCTTCATCACTAAGATTGCAAACAATCTTATTGAGTTTTTTCATTTTTTTGCTCCAATGACACATGTTAATAAATTCACATCATTTCAACCTATAGATACTTCATGTCTATTACTTTATATTAAAACTTCAAAGAATTTTCCATGTTTCTTCTTGGAATGTGCTTCCCTTGCACTTATTTCTAAAAGTTTGTTTTCTTTGTGATCTTCTATTGGTGATCCTATATCAAGAAAATACTTGCATAATGAAATATGTTTTACAAACTAAGTAATGAATTTTAGCCTAAAATTGTTTTGAAGTTAAGTGATGTGCTTTATATAGTAATTATATGCATGGGTGCTCATTATACAATAGTACACATCATTTAATTTAATTATGTATGGAGCATTGCAAAGACTCATGTGCAACTACACAAAATTCTCTCACACTGATACATTTGCAAGTTTCCTTAGAAGCATTGCTCTTTATAGTAATAAACACGTTGGTGCAAATATATTGTATAATGCACATTGCAAAACCCAAAATAAATTTTTAATTGAGAGGAACATGTTTGGAATCCAATGCAATGAGGAGCCCCAATCCATTAAAATATTATACATCGAAATTATGATTGAGATCAACAAATACTTAATGTTTTAAAATAAGTAATATTGTTATGAAAGTGAAATGAAACTAAATCCATGCTTCTAGGGTCTATAACAACACAAATAAAAAGGGAAGCAACAACATAGTCAGGGCTTTTGATGTTGAAGGTGAGTTTGAAACCCTTATATTGTGTTGAATTGAGAAAAAAAAATATAAATATGTGTTTTTATTTAAATGAGATTTTTTTAAACAATTGAGGGAAAACTTCCTAAGATGAAGAAAATGAAGTGGCATACTTGAAATTTCTCCCATACATATTTTTATATGACCCATGATGATGCCTTAGAAATTTCGATCGTTAGAAATCTATCCACTTTGATATTTTATTTGGTAAATATCTCTTGCAGAAGTCTCATGTTTTTAACTTCTAGCACATCAATGGATTAGGGATGTGTTTAACTTTACAAAATCAAAATCCATCTCTTTGTTTCATTTGATTTTTCAACATTTATGAAAACTACAAGGTATGTTATTTAGAAAATAAAATTAACATGGTGTGCATTTATTAGTTTTAAGTGCAACAGTATACTCTATTACCATAAATACACTAGAGTAATAATGTTTAGCTAAAATAGAAGTCCAAACATCCATAATTAGAATTTTGAAAAGGTTTTTTCTATGCATAGGTGTTAGAAACCTAATCGTTGTGGTTATGGTAAATTGTATTTACTATTCACGTGAAGATTCACATGTGAATATGAAGAGTCATGAGGAGTCTAAAAGGCCCTTACAAATGTGAAACCAAGGGTCACATCACTTGTATTTACATGTATATCATTTTAATGAAAGAGCAATTGATCACATTTATCTCTATTTGGCTTTGTTATTTTCATTGGGGTTGATTCCAACAATGGTATTAGAGTGCCCTATATTTCCTAGGGATTGTAGGAAGCTATAGATTTTAGCTCCATTTTTCTCGGTGATTTGAATGGTCATTTAAGGCTTGTGTTTCTACCTCCTCTACCAAAGTTCTTAGCTTGTCAGCAGTCTACTCCTAAATATTGTGCCTACATAGTGAAATGGTATTGCCTTCTTTGTTGTGTACTAAAATGTTACCATATCTAGATATTTAGTATATAATATACCTTTGATCACTCTCTTGCATAATTGTGCATACTCAACATATTCCATATCTTTGCATTTGTTGCTAATTCATTTTACCTCCATCTCCATTGTTATGCAACCAAGTCCCAGAAAGAGCATGAGAAGAGCATAAATAGACTAGAAAGTGTAATCAATGCCTTAATAATGAAGAAAAGATATGAATAACATGCCTATTTGAGGAGGAAAGCTCCTTTTACAATTTACTAAATACACAAGACAAGACACGACTAGATAATATGCTCTAAATGAAAAGGCATATTTCCTATATATAGGAGACAAAGAGGTACAATTACAACCAATGGACCCAAGACAACATGAATAATATAATAATACTAGTGACAATTACCACTAATAGACCAAATTCAACATCAATAATATATAATGTCCAACAATATAGGGGGTAATGTGCCAATGTTTATGGATTAACATATCCCTCCCCGTCAGACAAGTGGTGTCCTCAATGCTTCGTTAGTTGTGGATTTTTCTATATGAAGGATTCAACTTCCCACCTTGAATATTCAACTGGTAAGTTCTTCCTCTTGATGAGACACTCAGTAATACCCTGATCGTGTAGTTGTTTGGTCCTTGTTTCAGTGATTTGTTCAAGTTCCAATATGACTTTTCCTTCTTCAACAAGATTTGGTAAGATAATTTGAATTGGGATATTGTCTCTTATTACCTTCTTTAAGTAAGAAACATGGAAAACTTGGTGTACCCTTGAAGATGAAGGGAGCTCTAATTTGTACGCCATACTACCAATTTTCTACAACACTTTATAAGGACCATAATACTTGTGTGCTAATTTATTGTCCTTATTTAGTTGCTTGAGGGACATCTGTTTGTATGGTTGTAGCCTCGGGAATACTCAATCCATTTATTCAAAATTCATTCCACTATGATGTTGATTTTCTTGTTGTTTCATCATGTTTTTTGACATAGCCAGGTTGTCCTTCAATAACTGGAGAAATTCTTATTGGTGCTCTAGGTGATCTTCCACAACTTGAACTTTAGATTTTCCTTTTAAGAGAGATGTGATAGATGGAGGATGGTTCCCATAAAGTTCCACAAATGGAGACATTTTTTATGACGTATGGAAGGAAGCATTGCACCACAATTCAGCCAAAGAGAACTATTTCACCCACTGTGTTTGTTTATCATATGCAAAGAAACAAATATAGCCTTCCAAACATTTGTTAACTATCGTGGTTTTCCCATTGGATTGAGGATGATAATATGAACTGTGAGCCAACCGGGTACCCAAATAAGAAAATAATTTAGTCCAAAAATTTCCAGTGAAAATTGATCTCTATCGCTTACAATAATCTTCGGGTTTCCATGTAACTTATCAACTATTTCCATGAATTTTGTAGCAATTGTACTTGCATTAAAAGTATGAGAAAATGCACAAAAGTGTGCGTACTTTGTGAATCTATAAGAAACCACCAAAATAACATTATTCCCTTATAACTTGGGTAGACCTGTGATAAAATCCATTGAGAATTCCTCCCATCACTGACAAGGTATTTCTAATGGTTGTAATAGACTCGGGGTCTCAACTGTTTAAACCTTATTTTGTTGGCAAACCAAACATTCTTCCATGAACCTTTGAACATCAGATTTAAGACCTTCCCAAAAAAAATCCTTATTGACCCTGTGGTATGTTTTTAGGAATCCTAAGTGCCCACCTATAGGAGAGGTGTGTAATTCCAAAAGGATATTTTGTTTAAATTGGGAGTTCTTACATATATATAAGCAATCCTTATACCATAGTGAATCATTTTTCCACAAAAATTAATCTCAGACACTAGGATCCTTTTGAATTAGCGTCCACATAGATAGGCCATTCTTCCACTCTTTTCTTGCTACTACTACCTAATCAGGTTGTATAGTCAAAATCACACAAAGTAATGCCTCAACATCCTCATATTTTCTGTAGAGTGTATCTGCCACCACATTTTGTTTCCCTTTTTTATAGATGATTTCAAAGCCATATCCAAACATCTTGGTTACCCATTTTTGTTTCTCTTCTGAAGATAATCTTAGATCTAAGAAGTATTCATGACTATCATGATCTATTTTGACCTTGAAGTGCCTACCTATTAGGTAAGGACTCCATTGCTTAAGTGCATGTAGTATTGCCATCATTTCATTCTCATAAGTGGGTTTTTGTAAGTTCTTTACCTTGATAGGTCAAATTTTGAAAGGAAGGGATCGTTCTTCTTGAATTATAACAACGCCAATTCCATTTCTTGAGGCATCACATTCCACAATGAAGGTTTTTGTGAATTATGGTGTGGTCAAAATAGGAGCTTTGCACATTGCCTCTTTAAGTTGTTCAAATGTTTGAGTTGCCACTATAGTCCAAGAAAATTCTTCCTTCTTCAATAATGTTGATAGAGGTGTTACTAGTATTCCATAGTCTCGAACAAACTTGTGGTAGTACCCTGTCAAACCTAAGAATCCTCTAAGATTCTTTAATTTTTGGGGAATCGGCCAGTCCATCATGGCTTTAATTTTGTTAGGGTCTACCTTTACACCTCCGTGAGATATAATATGAGCCAAATACTCTACCTCTATTACCCCAAAGAAACAGTTGGAAGGATTTTCTTATAGTTGTTTCTACTTTAGTAGTTGTAGCACCCTGTCAACATGTTGAACATGTTATTCCCATGACTTTTTATAGATTAGTATATTATCAAAAAATACTAACACAACATTTCTAAGAAAGGGCTTGAAAATGGAATCCATCAAACCTTGAAATGTGGAAGGTCCATTCATAAGGCCAAAAGGCATGACAAGAATTTCATAATGACCATCATGAGTTTTGATTGTTATTTTTGGGATGTCTTCTTCCTCCATTCTAATCTCATGATACCTTGAACGAAGATCCAACTTTGTGAAGTAAATTGCTTCATGGAGTTCATCTAAGGGATTATCAATGGCAGCAATGGGAAATATATCTTTAATGGTGGTCTTGTTGAGCTCTCTATAATCTGGACACATACGCCATGTACCCTCCTTCTTGAGTACCATCACCACTGGTGCAGAGTAAGAACTTTGGCTAGGCCTAATTATGTTATCCTCTAACATTTCTTCAACCATATGTTTAATTTCACTCTTTTGGCCATAGGGATATCTATAAGGTCTAATTTAGGGGGAACACTTCCTGGAATTAAGTGAATAGCATGATAAAAATCTCAAGTAGGTGGAAGACCTTTTGGAATACCTTCAAATACCTTGGAATTCTTATCAATGACCCTTTGGAGATCCAAGGGAATAGGAGGCTTAGATGTTTGAACATCTAGTGATCATAATTGTGCAATTACACCTTGTTGTCCCTTTTTCGACTATTTTTCCATACCATTAGACCTCATCACCTTGCTTGGTTTCCTTGTGAAACCTCTTAACTCAAATTGTTTTCCTTCCTATGAAAATTTTATGAAAATTTCATGAAAATTAAAATCCATTGTTCGTAATGATTGTAACCATTGAACCCCTAATACCACATCAACACCACCCATTGGGATAGAAATCATTGAACTATTCAATACATATTCCCCCATAGTAAGATTGATATTATGGTGTTTCCTTGAGAAATTGATTATTCCTCCATCTGCAATCATTAGTTGAAACTCTGGCACTGGATATACAAAGCAATTGAGAAGTTTAGCTAATTTACAATGAATGAAATTATGAGTACTACCAGAATCAATCGATGTTGTTACCTTTTTATTTTTTATATATTCTTCAATCTTGAGAGTTTGAGGAGTGTTAATTCTAGCCAATGCATGGAAATATATGGTGTGAGTAATCTCTTCTACTTCTTCAGCTTGAGATGGTTCATGTTCTTTTGCTTCTTCCTATTCAAAATCTATATAGAATAATTTCTTCTCACCACACTTATGTCCCTTACTATACTTGCTATCACAATTAAAGCATATACCTTTCTCTCTTATTTCATCCTATTGTTGAGGTTTCAACCTTTGAGGTGGGTTAGAAGAAGGAATATTATTCTCTCTATATGTGTTGGATGTGGTTCTAGTATCCATCGCCGTATTTTACTTTCAACCGTCCTTGCCAACATCAAATCCTTCTCTAAGGTTGTTGGTTCATAGAGGTGTACCTCATGTTTGATGTTATCCTTCAAGGTTCAAATAAATAGATTCAACGATTTATCATCTATTATTCCCTTAATATGAGACTCAAACTTTTAAAACTATTGGATGTGCACGCTTACTGGACCCTTTTGCCTTAAATTTATCAATTGGGAAAATAAGGAATTGATCTTAGCATCATCATGATATCATATTAATTCTCTTGTAAAAATGGACCAAGATATTATGGATTTGTTTTTATGTTCACAAATCCATTGGTGCCACACAAACTGCTCATGTTCTAAATATAAAGATGTAATAGGTACCTTTTGGAGTTTTGGAACTTGGTGTATATCAAAGAATTGATCCATATGGAATATCCATGTTATGTGGTCCTTGCCATCAAAATTCCTCATGTCAATCTTGGGGAGTTGGATACCCCTTGGGGATCATCTGTATTTACCTCCATTACTAGAATCAATTCCTCTTGAAATATTCTTATTAATGGAATATTTCTCAACATGGACACTATCTGTGTCTTCCTGAGTACCTTGGAACACATAATCACCTGTAGGGAGATTTTGCTTTGAATTTCGTATGAGATTAACAATATTTTTCATATTTTCCTCCATCTTATTGTCCATATGTCCCATCCTTTCCTCTAAGTTAAGTAAGTCAACTGTTTTCATAGACCCTTTAATCATATCTTCCAACTTGGAGACTCAAAAAGATAGATCTTCACTTTCATCGTAGGTCAGGGATGAATCCTCTAGTGGTTTGATTAGAGTGTGACCCCCCCCCCCCTTTGGAGGCATTTTTAAAAATATAAATAGATATCACACCTTGGTTTCACCTCAAATAGATCCTTATACTAAAATTTATTCAAATTTAAAATGGCATATCTTTTTCAAACCCTAATTTGAAGTCTAGTTTGCTAGTCGACCTTCCAGCTGAGGTAACCCTGAAATTTCAGCCCCTATGAATCTAAAATATCAGCCCGTGGTATTCATATATATTTTCCTCTTTTGAATTCCACAAGTTTTGTTGAATATGGATGTGCCAAAAAAAGGTTGTGACAATTTTCCCAACACTTTTTATTCTTCTCCTTTTCAGAAGAGTGAGTGTATGGCTTGACTCATGTCCAATTTTTTTAGTATTAATCTGAAATTTATACCCAAGGTAGTGTGGTCTATATTCTTTTTGATTTAATAGGTATCACTCAAAAAAAAATCTTGCATGCTCCAGATATAACTATTTTTCCCAGAACACATGGTTTAGACTAGTTTTTGGATAGTCAAAACCCCTAATTTGCACTATGCATAACTCTGAAACTGTAATGAGTTAGGATTTGAAACTTGTACCATATATAGATCTATCTTTCCTCTAATTCCCCATGATTTTCACTATTTGAAACAACCTAGAAAAAAATTATAGTGAAAATTCCATGATGACTCATTTTGGAAGCGTCTAAGCTTTGAGACCAAATGTTATGCAACCAAGTCCCAGAAAGAGCATGTGAAGAGCATAAATAAACCAAAAAGAGTAATCCACGCATTAATAATGAATAAAAGAGATGGATAGAAAGCCTCTTTGTGGGGGCACCATCTTTATACAATGTACTAAGTACATAGGATAAGACAAGACTAGATAAGATGCTACAAATGGAAATGTATCCTTCCTATATATAGGAGACAAGGAGGTACAATTACAACTAATGGACCCAAGCCGACATCAATAATAATACTAATAATTAAAATTACCGCTAATAGACCCAAGTAAACATCAATAATATGTAATGTGCCACGGTATAGGGGGTGATGTGCCAACATTTAGAGCTTAACATCCACTCTGCCTATGTTCTATGTTCTTGAAAGATCGAAACTGTGACTTAGGTAAATTAACAATACAAATAGCAAGGTGAATTTAGTGCCTTAAAACCGTGACTTGGGCGAAATCGATGCCTCGAAACCATGACCTAATAAAATTTACAATACAAGCAGCAACATAGGCAAATTTGATGCTTCAAAACTACGGTCTAGGCAAATTTATGATACAAGTAACGATTAAGACGAATTCGATGTCTCAAAACCATGACCCGGTGAATTCACAAGAGACTTTGTGGGAATTAATGATACTTTGTAGGAATTATTTCGTTGTGGTCTCTAAAATAACCATCACTATCTAAAAGTAATGTCATAAAAGAGAATATTGCAATTGATAGAAGTTGTTACCAGCGTTGAGGATTATTTTTCTTAGAATTATCTAAATAAGGTAAAGATAGAACCGCTGCAAAAAAATTGCATTGAACTGTAAATAATGTTCTATTTGTTATGGTCGGATCATCAATTTTCAAGGGCCTTGCTCAACTATAAAAAAAATAGGAGAGCTTATTGTAATATGCAAGTTCCTTTCAATACATATTTTCTTTTTTCCCAGATGTTAGTTCGTCAATTTGGGTATTAAGAAAGCATGCACTATTTTACTCCTGGAGATCTAGAAGTTACAAAGGTTGTTCACTCACATGGCCTATTTAATGGAAGATTATAAGAAGAAAATATCCCCCTCTTGGCTCCTCTCCATGATGATTCCAGAGTGTGTGGAGCACCAAGCTTGTTTTTCAGAGCCCAAATTGTGACTTCAAGCAAGATGGTGCAACCACAAATACAGAGAAACTAAGAGTGTTTCAGGGAATTTGAGTGACCTTGGCCCCATAGCTAAGCATCACCAAAGGAAATCAAAGGTAAATCATTCACTTTTTGAATTTCAATTCAATGCTATAACCATCATCAAATTCTAATTTTCAAAAAATGATTTTGTAATTTTTTTTGTATTTTGATACTTGGAATAGTTTTTTATGAGTATCAAATCAAAACTATGTTGAATTGTATCATGTGCATTCTTGGTAAGAACCATCACCCTTATTTTTTGAGTTGGATTTTAAATTATTGAGTCTTACTACTAAAAGGTGGAGCTTTAAGAATCCCTTTAAGGTCTCAGTTAATCTTGCAGATGGCTCGAACCAAAGAATTGCTAGAGTTATTAAACACTCTATACCCATTGTTGTTGACAATACAACCACAATCAATAAGGAAACTCTTTAATATATGATAACTCGTTTACAATATTTGCAAGATAAAGTGGACCTCCTCTAGAATTAATCACAAATCCAACATGATAAATACTATGAAGGAATCAACATTATGAAGTAGTGCATATTCAATATAACACCACTTTTTAGTTTGATTATGATTCATATTAGCTATCAGCATATAACCAACTTAGTGAAATAACACCATATGCAGAAGACCGAGACTATCATGAACATGATCAACATTATCTTTCCAATCCCATCATTAGATATTGGGAAGAACTTAAGAATAATAAACACATAATAGGTATCATATATTATAAGGAAGTAACCTTTCATATTCCAAATTGTTGTAGACCAATCCAATTTCGAAGTTATGGATTCCTTCAAGAAGATTTAACCTCTCCTATTCAACATCAATGCCAACATTGTCATCGAACTGGGAACATGGAGGATCAATGTTTTGATCTCCATCCTTGTTAACATTATGGGAAGAATTATCATTCTTCATATGGATGTTCAAAACTTAAGAAAATTTCCATATTGAAGATTCACTAAGGGAGGATAAATTCTTGGTGATAGTTATCAAAAAATAAGAAGATATATCAGTCATAGTAAAGAACTCCATCTCTATTATTAACACATATTGCAGTAGAAGTATTCATGCTTCTCACCTTGTACCTGACAGGAGCATTATCATGTATTGACAATCAAGCTTTAAGTTTAGGATCCCTATCTTTAATCAAACATATTACTCACTTCTACAGTGTGGAAACAAGTAAGCTTGAGTCACAATTAGAACCAGAACCAATATCCAGAGTCTCGAGCCAAAGCGAGAGAGAGGGTCAGATATGTAGCCAAAAGGCATAGTTAGAGCCATGTTCAAGAGTATCATTGGTTTGTGGTCATCCTAAGACCACCACTTGATTTGTATTCATTCAAAAACCACCCAACTAGTAGAAACCATGTTTGTGGTCATCCTCAACCACCATCTACACTTGGTTTGTGGTTATCTTAAAGCCTCCATTTAGTAGAAGAAATCACCTTCTCTTGTTTTTGTTTTCATTGGTTTGTGCTCATCCTAAATCACCATTTACATTTGGTTTGTAGTCATCCTAAATCATCATTTACATTTGTCTTGTGGTTATCCTAGAACCTCCTTTTAGTAGAAGATATCATCTTCTGTTGCTTTTTCTATCATTAATGGTTTATGGTCATCCTAAAACCACCACTTGATTTTGGGTCATCCTAAACTACCATCTATTAGTTGTGTTCATCCAAAAACAACCAGCTCAGAGATCACTTTAGTGATAGGTTCAACCATTGGTAGTTGTCCACTTCCAAATAGTAGTTATCTTTTAGAAGATTATTGGGTTCACAAACCTCCCTTTGGATTAAGGTGAGGAATGTTGGAAACCTAATCCTTTTGGTTATGGTAAATTTTATTTACTATTCACATGAAGATTCACATGTGAATATGAAGAGTCACAAGGAGTCCAAGAGACCTCTTGGGTATTTGAAACCAATGGTCTTGTCACTTGTATTTATATGTACATCATTTTAATGAAAGAGTAATTTACATTTATCTCTATTTTACTTTGCTATTTTCATCAGGGTTGATTCCACAATAGGTTTTAGAATATGTATATTTTTAGTGTGAATTAAAATCTATAGCACTGATGTGTCTAGTATAAACAAATGCATTGGTGTGTCAATGTAAAATTGTAATGTTGCATACTTAAAAAAACTTCAAAATCATGTTTCAAGTTAGAATGTCAGATGTTTCACAAAGTTTCTTTTAAGAATGTATACATGTATTGATTGTGGTTTCCGCTCAATTGCAAAGATAATATCAAATTATCGATTCTTCATATGTTGCTTTCCATATCATTCCAAGTTCACCAAATTCTCCCTTGGCATGTGCATTAAGTCTATATTTTATTTATATTTTGATTATTTGATTAAATATACAATACATTTGCACATTCGTTTGAATAATTGTGCATTGAATTTTACAAAATCATAATTTGGGTTGAGTTTGGATGCATAATATAACACTCCACATGTTTAGTTAAATCTTTTTTTTCCCCAAAAATAAACTTATTTTCGCTATTTCAAGAAGAAATCAAAATATACATTGATGAGCCTTGATGCTTAGTTCAAGTCTAGATTTGACAAAGTATTAGAAACTCGATACAACCCTCCAACTGCCAAATTGATTCTTAAAGCAAACTGCCCCAAGGGAAACTGGTCTTTGTAGTCTACCACTTAAAACTAGTATTTTGTTGGAAGTGGTTCATTGTCAATGAATTCCTATATAACCAGAGAGCCTTCTTCCAAAACCAAGGCTTGTTTTCAATATAAATCTGATTTCCTATTAAACTCTCGATAAACATGAGAAAAAGTAATGTGATGGAAAAGGGCTCTAGATTCCTCGATTCTATTGAGAAAAAGAGCCAGGATAATGTTTGAGATAGTATTGTGCTTGTTATGCCAACCAATAAGTGATTTAGAATCACCAAAAAATTGAATTTCGAAAACACCTTTAGACAACACAAACTTGAGAAGGATCCACAAAGCTTTTGCTTTAGCATTGTTATATGTTCCTATGCCCTCCATATTTGAGAGAAAATAAATGTTGTTGATTGAGATGTAAAATATATTTAGATCCACATGACCCTCTAGTTCCTTGACATGCCCCGTCAAAGAATCCCATGCATAATTTTTGTTAATCACAAGTTCCTTTATTATTCTACCCAATGAATTCTTGGAATTGATACCACATTCATTGAAGAGAGTTTTGTGTGCTACAATGTGTTTGTTTTGTACCTAGGAATTTGTTCCCTAAGTGACTTTTTTCCTAAGTCACTTAGAAAAGGGAAAAAGGTGACCCTCACATTAAAAGCTACTTAATGAGACTTTATAAAGTTAAAGTCACTTTTTTTGATAAATTTAAGTGGGTGAGTAAATTTATTTAAGTGATTTAAATAAATGTGATTTTCACTCTCATTGAATCTTAGCCATTGGATTGGATCTTTCTCCACCGTTGGATTAGATTCCCACTTAGGGTTTAGACAAAAAGGGTTGAGGGAGGCAAAACTCTTCACTTTTCATTCTTGAGAGGAGAAGGAAGAAGAGAGAGCTGAAGAAGGAGAGTGGGCACGATTTTCAAGACACCAACTGAGAGAGATTTTCAGTTGGCACGGAAACTGAGGTGATATTTGCTGACACAGATTTCGAGGAGTACGGCCTTCATTAAATTGCAGGCACAGAAATCGAGGAGTACAGTAGTATTTATTGTGTGCACAAATTTTGAGAAGTACAGCAACATTTATTGTCGGTCGTACAGTACGGATTTGGCACTGATTTCGAGGAAGATTCCAGGCACATTTATCAAGGCAGCAGACTGTATTTCTGTGGCATGGATTTCGAGGCCGTACAGATGCATTTATTGCAGTTCATACTGTACGAATTTTTGTGACTTTGCACAGAAATCGAGGGAAGCATTAATTGCTGTTTGGCATAGAAATCGAGGGCAGACTTTGCTAGGATTTTCAGGCATGTTTTTCGAGAAGGACTTGCACAAAAAACAAGACAGCCTTGCACAGAAATTGAGGCAGCTTGCTGAGTCATTTTACTGGGTTGAGATAAGTTGGTTTTTTACTGTAAATGAATGTCTGATTTTTTCCTGAAGCATAATAAAATCTCTCTCTCTCTAACTGGTTTTCCCCCTGGGGGTTTTTCCAGGGCTTGATTTTGGCCAAAAATATCTGAGTCTATCATTTTATGGTGTGATTGTTAAATGTGTTTTTCAGCCTGTTAGTGTATTTTACTGTGTGTTTAATTGTTCAGTAAAATTTCATAAGTAACCTACAGCCAATGCAAAACCGGCTGTATGTCAAAACCACGAAATGAAACATAAACCAGCAAACAGTAAAACGCATAATTTCTTCATGGTATCAGAGCTTGGGGGCAGAAAATAGTGATAGGTTGCAGACACACAGAAATTTTCAGATCTCAGAATTTTTTTTAGTATTTTACCTCCTGTCAGTGAGCAACACTTTGTTGGGTTGGTGTAGAGATGGCTACAGGTCTTAGACTGGAGGATAGGCTGGATGGGACAGGAAATTTTGTGCCGTGGAAGGCCAGAATTTTACTGATACTGGAGGAGAATAGTTATGGCCGGATATAGTTAGGAACACTACAGCTAACCCGGTTGTCATTCCCGCATCAGCAGATGCAGCAGCTCTATCAGCTTTCAACAAGAAGGACTGTAAAGCTAGGAGGATCATTCTAGATGCAGTTAAAGACCACATAATCCCTCACATTTCGAGCAAGACTAGGGCACACTTGATGTGGTCAGCCTTGATCAGTTTGTATGAGAGTTCCAATGAGAACAGGAAGATGGTTCTCAAAGAGAAACTCAAAAGTATAAAGATGAATGGGGGTGAGGGAGTCACAGCATATCTTACCAGGATTTATGCAGTTCGGGATGAACTTGCAGCGGTTGGGGAGGTGGTAGCCCCTATAGAGCTAGTACGCACAGCAGTGAATGGGCCTTCAATGTCCTGGGGTGCATTTGTGCAAGCCATAGTGGGCAGAGAGAACCTACCTACCTGGGATAGACTTTGGGATGACTTTGTGCAGGAGGAGACTAGGAGAGGTCTTGTACAAGGCAGTACATCTCATAGTGGGGTTGATGACGAGAATGTGGCTTTGGCAGCTAAGGGCAAGAAGAAGAAGGGTCCCAAGAAGGGTGGGGCCAAGCAGCAGCAGCAGAGTGGGCAGAAGAAAGACTTGAGTAAAATCAAGTGTTATGCATGTCAGGCGTTTGGGCACTATGCTTCGCAGTGTCCAAGCAAGAAGAAGAAGAAGGGACAGGGACAGCAGCCTCAGCAGAGGTTGATGAGTTTGGTGATGCATTTCAGAGGGAGTTTTCCCTATATGCTGGATAGATGGAGAGAGAGAGAGTCTCTTTAGCCACTAGCACAGACATGGATATGGATAGTGAGCATTCATTGTTGGCAAGTCATCAGGGGAGTCCATCCACCTCTACTACTTGGTATATTGACAACAGAGCCTCGAGCCACATGACTGGAGCTCGAGAGATGTTCTCGGAGCTATCTCAGACAGGTAGAGATGTGGAGGTTGTCCTTGGAGACAACACCGTTGTTAGAGTTGTTGGTTGGGGAACCATTACATTTCAGAGGGAGTCGATGAGTCTCATGACTCTGAGGGATGTGTTGTATGTCCCTGGGCTGAAGAAGAACCTTGTGTCAGTTTCCACCATTGAGGACAAGGGTCTTGGGGTGTGCTTTTCAGATGGGAGAGTGCAGGTGTATCCCAGGCCTACAGGTATGTCTAGTGCCATGGACATTGAAGTCAGATGTGGAAAGCTGTACAAGCTCTTATTTCAGCCACAGTGCGCTCTAGCACACAGCAGCAGCAATGAGCTATGTGAGCTATGGCATCGGAGGATGGCCCACCTACATCACCCAGCTCTCAGATTGTTGAGGAGCATGGTTACAGGATTACCAGAGTTCAACATTGAGCAGAGTGATGTGTGCAGGGGGTGTGCTTTGGGAAAGTACACCAAGACTGCTTTTCCGAGCAGTGACACGAGAGCTGCAGGGGTGCTAGATCTTATCCATTCTGACATATGCGATCCTATGTCATCTGTGTCTTTGACAGGTTTTGAGTACTACATTAGCTTCATTGATGACTACTCCAGGAAGACCTGGATCTACTTCTTGAGGAGTAAGAAGTCCTCACTTGTGTTGAGAGTCTTCCAAGGGTTCAAAGCCCTTGTGGAGAAGCAGACGGGGAGGAAGATCTGGATGTTGAGATCGGACAATGGGGGTGAGTATACCTCCAAGGAGTTCGATGCATTCTGTAGACAGGAGGGCATTCAGAGACAGTTGACAATTCCTTACACTCCTGAGCAGAATGGAGTAGCAGAGAGAAAGAATAGGTCAATTGTGGGGGCAGCTAGAGCGATGCTTCATGATCAGGGGTTACCTTTCTTTCTATGGGCAGAGGCATGTAGCACTGCAGTTTATCTGCAGAACAGGAGTCCTCACAGGGCAGTGGGGAGTAAGACTACCGAGGAGATGTATTCAGGCAAGAATCCTGAGGTGGGCCACTTTCAAATATTTGGCTCGTTGACTTACTCTCACATCCCTTCTGAGAAGAGGACGAAGTTTGATCCCACCGCAGAGAGAGGCATATTTGTGGGATATGACGAGACTTTGAAGGCCTATCAGCTTTACTTACCTAGCTTGAGGAAAGTTGTTGTCCGGCGGGAAGTGAAGTTTGATGAGGAGAGAGCCTTCAGGAAGTCTAGGGAGTTAGAGCAGGGGGAGACACCAGCTCCCACACCTCAGTTGGTACAGGCTTCTTCGATGCAGCTATCAGGTCCACAGGTTTCTGGAGTGACTGGATCACAGGGTACAGGCATGGCTTCTACAGGTTCAGTGATTCAGGTGGCTAGCACTTCAGGGACAGTTTCAGGTACAGGTTCAGGGTTGAGTCCTCAGATCACAGGTTCATCAGGTACTGGTCCTCAGGGTGTTGGACCTTCAGGTACTGGGACTTCCTCAGATGAGGAGAGCCCAAGACCAGTTTGGGAGGAGCATTCTTCAAGGAAGAAGAAGCCTAAGTGGCTTCAGGAGACCTTGAAGGATGCAAAGGCATTTGGTGGGCCCCAGGAGCAGATCAGGACAGTGGTGGAGCCAGACAGGTATGGTGTGGAGCCAGACAGAGATGGTATGGCCCTTGTTGCGAGTCTCCGTGACTCTAAGCCATCCACATTTGAGGAGGCTTCCCAGCATCAGATATGGAGAGATGCCATGATGGAAAAGTACCATTCCATCATGAAGAATGATGCTTGGGAGATAGTGCCAAGACCTGAGGGGAAGTTAGTTGTGACTTCCAAGTGGCTTTACAAGATAAAGCATGCTGCGGATGGCAGTGTGGAGAAGTACAAGGCTCGGCTTGTGGCGCGGGGGTTCTCACAGGTTGAGGGAGTTGACTATGATGAGACATTTGCTCCAGTTGCTCAGTATTCTTCTATCAGGGCAGTTATATCTATAGCAGCAGAGATGGGTTGGAAGATCCACCAGATGGATATGAAGACTGCATTTCTCAATGGTCTTCTGCAGGAGGAGGTATATTTAGAGTAGCCACAGGGATTTGAGATCCATGGGAGAGATTTTCATGTGTGCAGGCTGAGGAAAGCCTTGTACGGACTGAAGCAAGCTCCTAGAGCTTGGTACTCCAGGATTGATACTTACTTGACATCGAAGGGATTCCAGAAGAGTGAGGCTGATCCCAACCTATACTTCATTGTGGTTGGAGGAGATCCGCTCATTCTTCTGCTATATGTTGATGATCTATTTATCACAGGTGATGAGCGTCTTATTGCACATTGCAAGAGAGATCTAGCATCGGAGTACGAGATTAGAGACATTGGACTGATGCATTACTATCTGGGGATGGAGGTTTGGCAGGAGCCTGGACATATTTTATTGGACAGGGGAAGTATGCAGTTGATATTCTGAAGAGATTTCGGATGGAGGACTGCAGGCCGATGTGTACGCCTATGATCACCAACTGGAAGCAACTTCATGCTTCCGAGGGTAAGTTGGTGGATCCCACTTTATATTGTCAGCTCATTGGGTCATTGATGTATCTGGTTAATACCAGGCCAGACTTGTGTTTTGTGGTTAACACTCTTAGTCAGTTCATGGTTGAGCCTAGGAGTGTGCACTAGACTGCTGCAAAGCACATACTGAGATATCTTGCAGGTACAGTGGATTATGGTCTGGACTACAGGGGTTCGGGTGGAGTCAGCTTGGTTGGGTTCATAGATTCAGACTAGGCAGGTTGTGTGAGGGATCAGAAGAGCACTTCCGGTTGTTGTTTCAGTTTGGGTTTGGCAGCAGTGTCGTGGTTCAGTCAGAAACAGAAGTCCGTTGCACTGAGTTCTGCTGAGGCTGAGTATATGGCAGCCAGTCAGGCTACTTGTGAAGCACTGTGGCTTTGCAAGTTATTGGTAGATTTATTTGATCAGCAGCTTAGGCCTATGATGATCTATTGTGACAATTAGAGTTGCATTCAGCTCTCTCAGAATCCAGTGTTTCATGCTAGGTCAAAGCACATTGAGATCAGGTACCATTTCATCCGTGACTATGTTCAGAGAGGGGCAGTTGAGCTACAGTATATATCCACTGATGAGCAGATAGCAGACATTCTGACGAAGTCTTTGGGGAGGGGGGAGTTTGTCTTCTTCAGAGATAAGTTGGGAGTGGTGCAGAACACCTTCCTCGGTAAGAGGGAGTGTTAGTTTTGTACCTAGGAATTTGTTCCCTAAGTGACTTTTTGCCTAAGTCATTTAGAAAAGGGAAAAAGGTGACCCTCACATTAAAAGCTACTTAATGAGACTTTATAAAGTTAAAGTCACTTTTTGATAAATTTAAGTGGGTGAGTAAATTTATTTAAGTGATTTAAATAAATGTGATTTTTACTCTCATTGAATCTTAGCCATTGGATTGGATCTTTCTCCACCGTTGGATTAGATTCCCACTTAGGGTTTAGACAAAAAGGGTTGAGGGAGGCAAAACTCTTCACTTTTCATTCTTGAGAGGAGAAGGAAGAAGAGAGAGCTGAAGAAGGAGAGTGGGCACGATTTTCAAGACACCAGCCGAGAGAGATTTTCAGTTGGCACAGAAACTGAGGTGATATTTGCTGACACAGATTTCGAGGAGTATGACCTTCATTAAATTGCAGGCACAGAAATCGAGGAGTATAGCAGCATTTATTGTGTGCACAAATTTCGAGAAGTATGGAAACATTTATTGCCGGTCATACAGTATGGATTTGGCACTGATTTTGAGGAAGATTCTAGGCACATTTATCGAGGCAGCAGACTGTATTTCTGTGGCACAAATTTTGAGGTTGTACAGCTGCATTTATTGCAGTCCGTACTGTACGGATTTTTGTGACTTTGCACAGAAATCGAGGGCAGCATTAATTTTTGTTTGGCACAGAAATTGAGGGCAGACTTTGCTGGGGTTTTTAGGCACGTTTTTCGAGAAGGACTTGCACGAAAAACGAGACAGCCTTGCACAGAAATCGAGGCAGCTTGCTGAGTCATTTTACTGGGTTGAGATAAGTTGGTTTTTGATTGTAAATGAATGTCTGATTTTTTCCTGAAGCATAATAAAATCGCTCTCTCTCTCTAACTGGTTTTCCCCGTGGGGGTTTTTCCAGGGCTTGATTTTGGCCAAAAATCTCTGAGTCTATCATTTTATGGTGTGATTGTTAAATGTGTTTTTCAGCCTATTAGTGTATTTTACTGTGTGTTTAATTGTTCAGTAAAATTTCATAAGTAACCTACAGCCAATGCAAAACCGGCTGTATGTGAAAACCACGAAATGAAACATAAACCAGCAAATAGTAAAACGCAGAATTTCTTCACAATGGAGGCCCCCATATCCTTTTCTTCAAATAAAAAATTATTTTTGGTGAACCACATTCCATATATTACAAAATAGGGAAGAGAAATAACATTTTATCTAGCATATCGATGAGTCACTTTTCAAGGAATTAGTCAAAGGATCCATTGGACCATTGAATAGGACAATTCAAAATAGACAATACATTTTTCCAATCCTGCTTTGGGAAAGAGTAGTACACAAAGAAATGACATACGGTTTCAACTTCCACTTTGCAAAGAATGCAACAACTAGGTCCATGCCAGTTACGTTTAAGACAATTATCCAACGTTAAGATTTTATTTGACAAGGTGAACCAGGTGAAAATATTGATCTTCAAAGGAAATTCAAGATTCCAAATAGTGTGCCACCACCATTTATATATGGTTCTCTTCTTATGGAAATATAACAACTGCTGCAAAACCTTATTTGGTGGTGGGTTTTCTGGTAGCTTCATTTTTGGTCCACGTTAAGTTGTCTTCCTTATCTAAAATATAAATGACACTATGGGATAAAAGTTGCAGATAGCCATTCCATTTTTCCACCAAATTCACAAGGATGTTCAAATAATTGGCAGACTTCCATTATTGAGTCTAATGTCTTCCACCTCCCTACATGTCACTGAGCTTAAGGATCCCTTTCCCCCTAAGGATGTTTCTAATCCATTTGAGAGCTTATACATTTTAAAAACAAACTATCCATGGGTCATTGTTGATCTTGACATTGCTACCATTGTCGACCTTCCATGTGACCCATTTTCCCCACAAAGAAAATGATTTAACCATGCATTTCCAAACTATGAAGTTGCCTTTTAAAGAGGAGGGATTGGAGTGAATCCAATATTCCATTATTGGCTCCTGCATGTATTTAATTTTTATGACCCTAACCCACATACCATTGGTGTTAATCAAGCACCATAGATTCTTTGGGCCATGTGCCTAGGAAAAGAGGTAGATATTTGTTAATCATCGTTCACCATAGACCTTCAAATTTACTACGATGGTACATTTAACAAGGGTAGTTCCTTTCTTCTCTCTTATGCATGTCCATAAAAAGATGAACCCTGTTTTCCTAATTCTATCAAGAATTCCCTTAGGGATGTGCGCAATAGAGAGCTAGTAGATGGGTATGCTTTTGAGGACATACTTCATCAGAACAAGCCTTCCTCCCCGATACAACCAACGATAACACCAACAAGAAATCTTGCATTCAATTTTGTGAATGAGCCATAACTAGCCCTTAAAGCAATAATCAAAAGTTTTCATATTGAAACCAATATAATTTAAATATGAATCCAAAGGAAGATGAGGGTACAAAAAATATTTTAATATGAGAGATTCCTCCTCCTTGACCACATGGAATAATAGATGAGAGTCGTGAATATTTTCAGTTGTAGCACATACCAAATCTAATAAGGATTTAAAACTATCCCATTCCTTATCAAAACCCTCCCCAAAAATAATGATATCATCAACAAAGATCAAATGCATGAGTGAGAGCAAAGGAGTGATGCTAATACCTTTTAGTAGTCCACAACTTTATGCATTTATAATGAGTCTACTCAAGACTTCAACTATTAACAAGAATAAGAATGGGGACACATGGCAACTGTGACTTATTCCTCCAGATTATTTGAAAAATGAGATGGGGATCCATTAATGAGAACTGCATACAAGCCAGAAGAGATACCACTAAAAGTACAACCAACCACCTACAAGCTAATCCCAATTTACAATAAGACCATCCTCAAGAACAACTAGTTCACTTTGTCGAACGCATTGGACAAATCAAATTTCATGACGACAACATTGTATTTATTCATCTTAATAGAGTGGAATCCTTCTTGAGCCGCCTTGAACACATTTAGAGTTTTCTTATTTGAGATGAACCCAAATTGTTGCTCTAAAATTAGACATTCAAAACTCTTTTAAATGATTTGCTAGTGTTTTGGCAATAATCTTATACAACATATTGCAAAGTGAAATGGGTCAATAATCAACAAAGGATCTTGGTCCATTTGATTTAGGAATTAAAGTCAGGAATGTTGAGTTGATTTCCCCTTAGAACATGCCCTTGATTCTGGATTCATTGATGGAAAGTAGTATATCCTCCTCCATCAAGTCGTAAAAAGCAAGGAAAATCTCCATAGTCCACATGTCAGGGACAGGACAATTGGATTTTTTTAACTTAAGATTGCTTTCAACTCATCGTTATTCACCTTCGCCTCAAGTTATTCAATCAGTTCCAGGTCCACAATGCTCTGATCCTGCTCTTGCATAAGTACCTGAGGAGAAGGAGTAGGAGAAGGAGACGACCGAGGGCTATTTTCCCTGCTCTAATCCTGAGATGCATAAGTACCTGGGCAAGCATATTCTTCACATACCGATAGTTTCTACGACTGACTCGAGCGCGTTGACCAACCAACTGTTGAACAACCATTTCTTCCTCCCATTCATCCAAGAGGTTTTGTAAATGACCCAGAACCGAACTTTCAAAACCATTGTCAGAGGTATCTCTGTTACCTCTCAGTTAGACATTTCTATGTCCTCTACTAGCCCTCCGAGGGGTGGCACACATCCTTCTTGACTTCTTCACAAACTGGAAGCAGTGATTGAGCCAGTAATTCTTCAAATTATGGATCCAGATTGGAGTGAGAGAGATCCAACCGCATAATGTAGAGAGAGGGAGGCAAATAACGTCTTTATACCCCACCCCCTTCATAGAGAAATGACTAACCTTGCACTAAGGGTAAACTCTAACAACATGCTTCCTGCAACGATTCTAAATATGACAACTTTTCGCCTTGAAATTAATATCAAAATCTGTCTTGAGAGCAATAAATACAGTGTTGAGAGACATCATGAGAACAATGCCTACATCTCAGACGAACAACTCGTCAACGCCGAGGTTCAATGAAGCCCTTGGCTTCGTAATCCATGGGATATTAATGTGCATGGTTTTTGCATTTATCGACTAACACATGGAGAGAGGAGTGGGAGCTCCGAGGTCTCCTCCATACACACCCTACCCATCGGCCTTACACCCACATCCAAGAAAATATAATTACATGTTAAATTAAAACTATTTTCATAATTAATAATGTTTTTCTGTAATTAAAAAGATTTGTTATAATGTATAAATCTAATACAATAATAACAACACTTAAATTAGTGATGATGAACCCTTTGATGTTTCCTCATTACCTAATTGCATATTCTCATCCATAAGTAGCAACATCCATGCTGCCAACAATGACAACCCATCTTAAAAAAAATATAATTACAGGTTAAATTGATTTCGTTTTCATAAATAATGCTTTATTTTTATTTTTTAAATTAAAATAATTTGTTATTAAAAAAACAAATTCAATTTAATAAAAACGAGTATACTACTCAATTCTAACCAATTTTAGAAATGTGGACTTTTTCTTGATTACGTGTTTTATAAACTAGATTAGATTTGGATTAAATAAATATGGATGATTTGAATAAACATGGATACTTCATTAACAAATTTACTTTGAAACGTTCCTGACAACAAATTTACATACATACATAAAAGGTTCACATTGACTTTGTTAAAGATGAGATGTAGTTGATTAAGATATTTTACGATTGTACTCTATAAGCCCCCACTATGTATATGTCTCACGTGCTCATTAAACTGAATTCCAATACATTTATTCAGAAAAGGAACAAGGAACATGCTCGTTTGTTTTTAGTGATAGTATTTCTAACCCTCCCATACTCCTCTGAGTGATGCATTTATTGCCACATACACGTTCTTGAATTCCTCTGGCATTTGCCACCGACAATTTCTTGAATTCCCCTCCACTAAGTTCTTGAATTCCTCTTGTATCTATCTGCCACAAAACTCACCCTTGTGAACTTTGGTTTGATGAAACTATTTATAGAAAGGGATGAGAGATGACCACAAGGTCAGACTTTGGATCCATTTTTGTTTGGGCAATGATGTTACATATCCACCTTGGATTCCTAGTGGTACAACGTTATGATTTATACCCTACTTACCTAGTCATCGTTCTAATCCACTTATTAATCATTAATTATAATTAAGCATATTCGATCTCAATGGAAAGGCTCCCAAAGAGGAAATTTGTGATTCCAACTATACATATATACATCATCGCTCGCTCATTAGAAACACAAAATCATTATTGTCTCCATATAGTAAATCAATTACATATTTATCCAAAAGTTAAAATTGTTTCACTCCATCTTAAAAACATTTACATCAAATTAAATAAATATTTTACTACAAACGGTTAAGACAATAAGTATTCAGCTTATTGTAAGTCATTTAATACAACTACAACAAGCATGCTAATTTTTCAATCTACAACAAACTAAATAATTTTAACCACTAGTAAACTTTCCATTTTTTTAAAAACCTTATTGGCTTCCCACTACCCATTAATATTTGGAGATCGGTAATGTGATTTTTATATAATAAATTGAAAAGTCCCACTCCAAAATCAAACAGCCAGTGTGAACGGTGAAGATGAGTAAAAACCACATCTCTGACCGTCCGTGGAGTGAAACCGCGTGACCGTTACCCTTCAATCACAAGGACAGCCAAGCCAAGCCCTTTAATGTACGCGGAATTATGTGTCACAACGCGCCTCCTCAAACAAATAAAAATAGTATTAAATATCTTAATTATGACCCATAATGTGTCGGTCTCTGCCACCTGTCAAAAAAGCAAACATGCCAAGTAAGATCCAGCTATCAATCAGCTCTGCCCCAATTATCGGCAGTTTCTCCAACGGCGGTTTTCTGGGAGTCTCTGGTACGAACCCGGCCGCCGGATTCGTAAAGAAAAGGCCAACCCGGTGATTCAAGAAAACATTAACCCAAAAGATTTGCCGTGATAGTGTGCTGGCTGGCTTGGCTGGAACGCTTCGGAGGAAAGCGGTTTCGCGGAGCCCAGGATGGGATATTGAGCATTTTATATAAATATACTTGTCTGGCAACGGCCGGAATGGGTTATGTCCAGTGTATTCCACAGTTGCCATTCCCAATTTCCTTAAAACTGAAGTGCCTTCGTCTCGACTATTGTCTGTTGACAGAAAGGAAAGTCTGGCTTTTTCCCGAAACAATAAAAGCTGCATTTAACATCAGCCTGTGAAAGCACGGGGTGCCTCTTCCATAAGGGAATCCCACAGAGGAACCCTAGGGTAGGGCAGGACAGGGCAGGGCCGGACCGGGCGGGGTAAATAATTGCTTGAATCCTTTGTATTTTATTTCGTTTTCTTGTTCTTGTTGTTGTTGGTGGCGTAGTTGGTCGACCAAACCGCTGTTGCATCGTGGTGGGTACGGTGGTCTGTCCTGCAACTGAACTTAACTGTTGCGTCATTGAGATTGGGATTGAGATTGAGATTGAGATTGGGCAATTTATTTGGATTCCGTTTGTGAAGTTGCATTGCTGTGAGAAGGGAAGGAATTGTGTGAGTAATGGGAGACTCCAGCGGCTCTGTTTCTGTAGATGTCGAAATGATTCCCTGGGGTGGACAGGTAAATGACTTGTACAGGTTTTTCATTGAGATGCAAATGCTCTGCTAATCGGATCTCAGTTTGCATTCACCTTCATAGTCGGTTCTTTAGAGATTATGTATAAGCACATTGAGGCAATCTTTGAGACATTGTACTGGGTGCCATAAAATGTCTGTGAATGCCTTTTATGTGTTTAGTTTTGTTATTTGTTAGTCTAGGATTGCTACTTGGGTTGTTCCCTTAGCTTGTGATTATTTGAATGGTTTTTCCTGCAAATGTGTCTTGTCTTACATTATTGCAATGGTGTGGCTGTGAATGCAGGAGCATATTGTGCAGACTAGCCATGGGCCAATCTCTGTTTTTGTATGCGGGGACCAGGAGAAGCCTGCCCTTGTTACTTATTCGGATGTTGCCTTGAATTGTGAGTATTGTCTCTCTTTCTTATTGAAACGATCTTAATGTCATGCATACTGATGATATCCTTCATAGCACTCGAAGGCAAAGTGTGAGCAATTTGCATGATGGTTATGCCCTGCTGGTAGCCCTGTATAAGATATTGAACCCACTATTGGCATTTGTCAGTGTAGCTTCTATTCGTTCTATTATTTGAGATAATCCGGAGCAACGGTGAATTTTCCACATTTTGTTTTGTATGACTTTGTTAACTTATATCATTATTTGGATATTAGTGGTCAGCGCACGATCTTGATAAAATTCAATGCTCACTATCTATGCTGATTCCAGATTTGATTCATTTCCCTAGTTTTCTATCAGGGCAGCGATTCCCTGTTTTTTTGGGTGTGGATAGTGTGTCATCTGGAGTGAATGTTATAGTGTATTGTATTTGGTCCTAAGTATAGTCAAAATCTCTTTTTAGTTTGCCCCATTCGTATCCTGGTGCAGCAAACTCCCGTAGATATCCCCTTTTTGGCTGGTCTCTCTTGCATTTTTGCATTTTATGTTGCATTCATGAAATCTTTTGCAGTTATTGAGTGCCTCCCACTTGGAATTTTCTTCTCTTCAACGATACCGTTAATGTATTCAGATATACAATGCGCAATTTTGGCAGTATTATAATGAGCACATATATTTCAGAAAGTGGAAAAATATTGTATTTTCTTCTATAAAGCAGGATTTCACACCACAACAAGGTTATGATTATATGGCATGCAATGAGTGGAAATGTGTTAATGGGCCGATGCCATTTCTGTAGTTATTGTAGCTTCTTCTTTTTCTTCTACAGCAATACAGTGCACTAATAGAATAAGGAGTATAAATTTTGCAAATTAATGAAATCAATTGATTCGCTGTACCTTGCGATGGACTTACAAATTTTTGTTACTGACTGGTATAAATATTTGTTCCTGAATGGTCCGGCATCTATTGGTTTTTTGAACAGACATGTCATGCTTTCAAGGGCTGTTCTTTTTTCCAGAGGCTGCTTCGTTACTCTTTCACAATTTCTGCATCTATCATATTGATGCACCTGGACATGAGGTTCGTATTGATGCTTTATTTGTTTTCAGGTCAACGAGTGTGCTATTCTCTGTTTATGGTTAGCCTATCCAGCTGAAAGCATGTATGACATTTTCCTGATTTTGGAGTTAGTTTTAGTAATCACCCTTCTTAAAAGAGCAAAGGTATGCTTACATCATGTTATTTTCCTGTGTTGTTTTAAGAGTTCTTGCAGTTAGGAGCTGCAGCGATTTCTTCTGATGTTGCTATACCTACTGTGGATGATCTGGCGGAGCAGGTGGCTGAAGTGCTCGATTTTTTTGGGTAATCATGGAATCCACTCATCTATTTTATGCCATGTATTTTGTGTTGGTGAGTTATAGAAAAATCGTGTTGTTGGGTTTTGCTAATTATTATGTCTTGACAGTCTCGGAGGAGTTATATGCATGGGTGTGACTGCAGGGGCCTACATTCTCACGCTATTTGCGGTGAGTGAAACCCTAGTTTGCTAACATGTCTCTAGCTCCTACTTTTATTTATGGACTATGCAACTGGGCTCTGTTGATTGCCATTTCCTCCTTTTTTATTCCCTTGCCGTTTCTTCTCATGCTTTCTATTTGTTTGTTGTTGGCAAACACTAAAAATCTATGAATGGATTCTAATTCCCTATTATGCAGTTAAAATACAGAGAACGAGTTCATGGGCTCATCCTCATCTCCCCACTTTGTCAAGCACCTTCTTGGACTGAGTGGTTCTACAATAAGGTTTGCTTCCTACAAACCTTCAATTTTTGCAGAGTCTAGTGCTGTACTGGATTCTAATTTTCATATGCTTGTTCTGCTAGATCTGTACGCTCATGCTGACCATCTGTTTGCAGGTGATAATGAATTTGCTGTACTTTTATGGCATGTGTGGAATTGTGAAAGAAAGTTTACTTCAACGGTACTTTAGCCAGGTAATTTAAACAATCCATTGCTTTTTTCCTTTTTTCTAATTGGCCTTAAACACTTTTTAAATCTGATATTCATGTCTGGATTTTGTTTACACCGTTGGAACCATTGTGGGTATGACAGGAATTGCGCTTCAATATACAAGGCTTGGAGTCTGACATTGTGCAGGCTTGCAGAAGGGTAAGCATCTTTTCTACTGAAATATGCACTTAAATGGAATCAGGGTTCTGGGTGGTTTTCATCTTATTTTGCCTTTGTTGTGGAATTCTAAATTCCGAGGTTTGTGCACACAGTTGCTGGATGAGAGGCGAAGCAGTAATGTCATGCGCTTTATGCAAGTCATCAGTCGGTAAGTCTTTCAAAATTTTGAAATGTTTCTCCATGTTCTCCCAACTCCCTGTAGAAGTAAGAGATTTATTCATGTTCTTTGAAGTTACTTGAGAGTTTTCTCTCAATTCATTGATGGTTTGCATTCTGTGAAAGAAAAGCAACCCCTATAAATATTGTGTTGTTTTTTTTGTTTTTCTTTTAAGAAAACTGAAACCTTTTTTCCTCCGAGGAAATCATCTATTTTTCCAAAACTGAAAGTAGAAAGATACATTCCATATATATCACCCTCACAATCAAAGGGGATCAGAAATCGGACATGAGAGGTAAAGATTCCTCTCATTGTAGAAAGATGCTAAATACACTATTTTGTTATCAATATACAACCATTCATTTTAAAACATAAAGCTAAAAACTAGTCCAAAGATATGTCCTTCCATCAATTTTATTTTGAGACCATGGGTTACACCCTATGGTGGAATTCCATTACACCTTTGTTTTGACAGACGATCTGCGACTTGGTTATGTACCCTCATCACATGCTGGCAGGAGCAAGACTGAAAGTGAGTATCTAGTCCAAGGTTGACTGAAACGCTTTATGCAGATCCATGCTCCATTCTCCATATGTCCAAATCTGAGTGACCAAATATCTGAAGGCCCCATGTATCCATTTACAAAGCCAAAGCCATCATCACTGTTAGAGCTTCTCTCCAAACCACATTTCAAATTAAAGCCATTGGGATTCAGAGATGTGGGGCTATAAGTAAATTGGCACTCTTATTAGTATTACAGGGAGAAACATAGCTTTTCTCCTACCTACCTGAACAAGGTAGGGGCATGAGATCTAGCTTTAGGTATTCAACATATTACAATTTTCTTAAGGAATTACTATATTGTTTGATTTCCGTTACCTGCTTGAGAGCATCCTAAGCTTTTACTTGAAACAAACTATACAGTAGGATACTAAAGGGAGTAGTTGTTTGTGTTCCATTAGTTTTCCTTCCCTCTTGCTGGATGTCGAATGTACAAAAAAAAATGCCTTTTCTTGTTTTGAATAGTTCAATGGTGTCTGCTATTGGTAAGATGCAAAGTGAAGTCAGGTATTTACCTAGTGAAGGCTAACAAGAGAGAAATGAGACAATCTGTGCTAGTTTCAATGTGTGAAATGATAATAAGACATGTATATCACACATCATGTCTTATCATTGCATCTCCATTGCTTTTCAGAAGTGTGAGATTTTGACACGGGTGTTCGTCTGGATTAATGTTGTTTGCAGGAGATATGACCTAACTGAAGGGTTGAAGAAATTGCAGTGTAGGACACTCATATTTGTGGGAGAAAACTCCCCATTTCATTCAGAAGCTCTTCACATGAGTGCCAAGATGGACAAAAAATTTAACGCATTGGTCGAGGTAAAAACATTTCACATTCTCAAAGCTGGTCTTTAATATATTAAACTTGTTTATAGAGGATTCTTTGTAGTGCGTTCATGGATGCCTCCCATGGCAAACTGACTTTAACATGGCTGACATAATTGTTATTAATGCATGACAGGTCCAAGCCTGTGGATCACTTGTGACAGAGGAACAGCCTCATGCGATGTTAATTCCAATGGAATACTTTCTGATGGGATATGGTTTTTACAGGCCTCACCAGTTGCCGTCCAGCTATGGGTTTAGCCCCAGTCCAACCAGTCCTTTAAGTCCATCTTGCATCTCACCTGAATTGCTCTCTCCTGAAAGTTTGGGCCTGAAGCTAAAACCGATCAAAACACGCGTGGCTATTGATGATTAAGGTGGGATGCATTTTTGGTCCCAACAACATATGCCATCTGGTGGAATTGAAGATGAATCAACTAGACTTGGTGGTGGTTATTATTGTTTTATCTGTTGTGGGATTTCACAACTGGTGAATAAGGAAGTCATGGTAGTCTTGGATATGGGATAAAGTCGCACCACTCTTCAGTAAGGCGTCCAAGACGCTGACATATTTTGATCAATGAAACTATCTGGACTCCATGGAAGCAGTTATCATATAAGCAGTCATACGTGATCGAGGCATAGTATTTAATTCCGAGGTTTGCTTCTGAGCTTTCGGAGTTCTTACTTTTTGGCAGTCAACATTGAGGAGGAACAAGTCCAGGCTATTCATAGCATTCGATGCGGCAATTCCTATCTGTAGATAAATTTGAGAGATTTTTGTATCCTTTGCATGTAGAATGTATTAGGATCCGAGGGAGTTCAGGGAACAATTTTTGTTATAATTTGTTAAACTACACAGTTGTACCATTTTAACTGCACCGATTAATAAAATATGCGGTCTACTGCTATTTTGACACTGGCAGTACTACACCCTTCTACTTTTATTGAATTTATTGGTCACCCACTAAAATTTGAATTATATTTTGGTAATGAATAGCTGATTAGCAGCAAGTGGGATGGTTATATTTTGGTAATGAATAGCTGATTGGCAGTAAGTTGGATTGAATAACCCATTTCCAAGCTATTTTTAGAGGTACCTTGTCTGTCATTTAAATCAATCAATCCTCTACAACATGTCATTTCCATATAAGCTATATTTTCAGAGGAACCTTTGTCGCTTAAATCAATCAACTCTTTACAACATGTCATTTCCATATAAGCTATATTTTCAGAGGTACCTTTGTCGCTTCAATCAATCAACCCTTGTACATTCCCTGTAAAATTTTCTCACGGAAGAGTATTATTCCTCCATTAACTACATTATTGGCTCATCCTTCATAGTACCCCCACTTTGAGGGGTGGAAGGGCGTTTATAAAATTTGCATATGGACGAAAATTATTTCTCCACTAACTTGGCTCATCATCGCATAGTACACCCACCCCACTTCGAGAGTGGAAGGGCGTTTGTAAAATTAGCATGTGGATGAAAATTATTCCTCCACTAATTTACATTATTGGCGCATTCTCCCATAAGTAACACCCCATGTTCCGATGTTGGGAATGAAAGGGAGGTTATGATACTATATTTTCCTCTTACATGAAAACAAGATCCACCCTATCCTCGTTTTTTTTTTAGAAAAATATTGGGAGGTTAAATTTTTTTTAAGAAAAGATTGAAGTTAAATTTTTTTTTAAAGGATTGGGAAGTTAAAATGTTCCCTACATTACTCCAATGGAAGTGGGTTCTTATTAAGAGTGGAAGTGGGTTATGTCTTGGGAAGTTAAGTTGTTATATATATGTTAAGAAGTTCTTACTGAGAGTGGAAGTGGGTTATGTCTTAGGAAGTTAAGCTGTTATATATATATATATATATTAAGAAGTTCTTACTAAGTGTGGAAGTGGGTTATGTCTTAAGAAGTTAAGTTGTTATATATATGTATATATATATTAAGAAGTTCTTACTAAGAGTGGAAGTGGGTTATGTCTTAGGAAGTTAAGTTGTTATATATATATATATATGTGATTGTTGATGACATAGTGGTTGATCTTATGAAAGTGATTATCACCCATACATTGTATATATGCAAAAGGTGTATTTTCTCTACTCTAGTTAGGGCATAGAAGTTGAAGATGGTTGTGAGAAGCTAAATATGGTGTTTACTTATTTTTGACACTGTGAAAGTGATTATTTCCAACATATTTTATATGTGCAAACTATTTTATTGTTTTAGTGAGGGGATGGATGTTGAAAATGGTTGCAAGAAGCTTGTTGCTTAATTTGATGCGCGTGTTTTGGGATTCTAGGAAGCAGGCTAGTTGGGAGTTGAGAATCCCCTTCACTCCAACAAGGAGGCCAAGTCTAAGTGGAAAAGCTAGTGAAATGAATCTTATTGTAACAATAGTGGGTTGCAAAAGGGTAAAAAGTCACTATTTATTTCTTGCCTTGGCAAGAGGCCAACCAGTGTCTATTCTTTGGAGCAACTAGAGATGATGAATGGGTTGTAATTCTACCATTGTGGATGTAGTGAATGGCTTGTTATTATATTCAAGTTTAGATTGTGAGTGAACGAACATTGTGCCATTTTGTCTTGTCATTGCTAGAGTCAAGGATGATATTTGAGTAGGAATTTGTAGTTTTGTGTTGATATCTAGGGCTGTGTTAATTATTGTTGTGTTGCTTTGTATAAATTGAGTTGAAAATGAGTGTCATTTGTGACTCTTGTAATCCTTCTCTTTGCTTAAATGACATGGTTGATTTTGGATTTGTGCATTGATTAAGTTTTGGCATCCTTCTCTTTGCTTTAATTATATGGTTGATTTGGCCTTAGTGTGTTGATTAAGTTATGCTTTGTTAGAATGTGTGAGGATGTTGCTTGTGTGAATTAAGATATTCATGAGAATACTACTAGAAGTGGTTGGTTATGATATTACACGAGTACATTCCAATACCAAACAATTTAACCATTGAGTTGTTCAAGTGGTTTAGCTATAATAGTAGAGACAATACGAAACAACTTAACCACTAAGTTTTTGAAGTGGTTTAGGTGTAATAATAGAGGCGATACCAAACAATTCAACCACCAAGGTGTTCATGTGGTTAGGTGTAATAGTAGAGATGATGCTAAACAATTCAACCACCAAGTTGTTCAAGTAGTTTAGATATAATAATATAATCTCTTTTAGAACCATGATAACACATCTTAATGAGATGTCTACTAAGTGATGTGGGGATGATATATGTCAATTCAATCAATCAACTCTATGTAGGAAATGTCATTTGATAAGTTGTACCTACGAGGATAGGAAAAATTCACTACCTTTGAAAAGATTGTATGTTGATCATCATTGGGCTATCTATGCTTCAAGTTTTACCCCTAGCATATTTGAGGGAGAATGGTGTAAAACTATTATATACGTTACATCAATGAATAACTATGGCCTCACATAATAAGTGATTATTAATATCTATAGAATATAATTACACTCATTGTACCCATAGATATATATGATGTAGACAACATATCCAATAGTGTTACCCTTTGGAGTCTTGAGAGGTATTCTCTTAATTATTTGAAACAAGGGGTTGTGCAACTCATCATTATTGTGCTTTGGAGATTTGTTTTTCCTCTATGTTTGGTGTATTCAATGTGTTTTGGGACATTTATAATTAGCAACTTCATACCAAGTGATTGGAGTGAATGATGCTTAGATGGACACACTTCGATACATGAACTAAATCCCTCTAAGATACCTACATAGATCATTAAATGGTGCAAAACTACTAGGTGGAAGCTAACCATGTGGCCATAGGGACAACTTTAGGGCCAAAATGAAGCTTGAGTGATCCTCACAAGATTAATGCATTGAAGGGGCTATTGAGCTCTGTTGGGTGGAAGGTTTTCTAAAGCACAACTATTTTGTGAAGTTTCCTTGGAAGGTATCTGTACATAAAAAAACAAGTGCCACTTTCCGAATTGTTTCTTTGAAGAAATTCTCAAATTATCCCTAAATGAGCTTGCTTTTGTTTTGTAGTATAAATATATTGATTAAAGCATCCAAAAAACATATGACCTCGATTCTGAGAGAATGGGACGTGAATGTCTCCACATTGACACTCTTTCATCCACAAACTAATGCAAACAATGTTTGGACATATAGAGATACCAATGGATAATCTCTACAAGTAAATGACCATGTGACATGTATGGGGAGCAATTTGTAGTCTCCATCTTCAATTTATTTTATTTTATTTTAATTTTTAATTTTTATAATTTTTTATTCCCACTCTTTATTTTTAAGTAATTTTCTTTTATAGCACATACAATGTCACATTTTATCTAATGATTTCTACCTTGTTTCCCAAACTTAAACATTAGAAATTTATTTAGATGTTAAGTAAAGGTAATATCAAACAAATGTCAAATATTTTCATTAATAACTAAGGTTCAAGTTCATTTGAGAATAGAACATGGAAAATGAAATTTAATCTTCCCATATGAAATTTGATCTTTCCACAAATTAGTCAATTAAATTCGTCACCATATTATCGAATCACCTCACACATAGAAATGAGGTCACTTAGTGTTGAACCTTTCTCTGATACCACATGCAGTGTTCATTTCCATGTGTGTGCATGTGTGTGTGTGTATCACTTAATGATCTTCTCTACTTGTCACGTGAAGCTAACATTGATTCAACACGTGAATTAAAACATTTATAAAGTTTGAGTGAAAAATGAGAATATTTCCTAATTTTTTTTATTTATAAAATGCACTCTAGCTTTATTAAAAATTAAAAATATTATTAAAGGAAAGGATATCAATATGGAAAATCAATTATTAATTCCAGAGACGAGTATAATAAAAAATAAAAACACCTGTATCAAAAATAAATATGAAATTAGGGACTTATAATTAATAATTGATTATTATAATTCCATATTGCAATTAAATGTTACAACTATATATCAAAACAGAGTTGACATAATTCTAGGTTCAACCTAGATGGAAACATTATGTACTTTCATTGCAGTGATCCTTAACCTAGAAATTGAAACACAATAATGATATAAAATCCTTAGATTTCAGAAATAACAAGATACATTCACAACCATAAAGAACACAATAATGAAGTGAATAATCCTTAAAGTAGGGTAACACAATCAATTACTTCTTCAAGAAGAAATCACTCCGTAAGCCATACTTGTTAAAATACAATTAATCCAACATTCTCATACAATGATACTCCTGTATATTTATATTTTTTCATGAGTATTCCTAGGGGGTCTAAGACAACTACCTATTATTATTATATTGTTTATTCTAACTATGTACTGAGATTATTTATTGCCCACTAATTACCAAGTGGGAAATTCCATGATTATGGCCACATTACATACATTATCCCCTTGAGTAGTGTTGTGCCCACAACAACATCGATTAAATTATTCTCTTGGAGGAAAACTTTAATGGGCCCCTTATTAAATTTGGATTAAGTTGCATATTGGAAGAAGAGATCTTTGAATTCTAGTAGTTTCTATGGCAGTGATTAATTGTCATTGCCTTTGAGATCTTTGAATTCTAGTAGTTTCTATGGCAGTGATTAATTGTCATTGCCTTTGGTCCATATTGATGGCTTAATATCATTGATTGAGATTGTTCTTTTGATTTCAGGTTGTGAATGAATCCACTTAATTTCATTGGTGTTTTGAATTTTTGTGGCTTATTGACACTCTTATGTTGAAGAGTTACATTGACCAATTCAATCCTTTTTTCCTGTGTCTTATTAGGTTAGTCATTTGTATTTTCAGATTTTATGATTCTCTCTTGCTGAAAATGTGTCGATCATGAGAATTGGTTGATTTTCAAATGTTTTACCTACTCTAAATCCCTTAGTCCATTTGAGTTTGCTCCCATCAAGTTTACCTACTTGGACTGATTTTATTTTATCGAAATTATTCCTTCTGATGGCCAAATTTGACTCTTCATATTTGGCTCACTATATCAGATTGTCCATAACAGGCAACTTTTTAGATTTCCAAAGAAGTACCGCTGATAGTGATCGCCCGATGAACTATATTGGACTTATTGTATCAAGTTTACCTCGTCGGTTTTTTCATAATAAAGCTCCTTCATTGAATCCCTGATAATAAACTTCTGATGGTGATTGTTTGATGGATTTCATTGGGTCCACCACATCAACTTATCTCTGCCTAGTTTTCACGTTAACTATGGATTATTTGGTTCCATTATTTTTCACGATAGTCGATGATTCGATATTAGAGTCAGGTTATCATAAATCTCTCATTGGATATTTCCTTAGTATTTCCTTTATAAAAAATCAATAATGCACTTCTGATGATGGTTTCCCAATGTACTTTTCGGGCCCGTCATTTTAGATTATATTCATTTGATTTGCAATATGAATTTGGAGTCATTTGAGCATACCACTTTTTTGATACATGATAATCTGATTTCATAAATTCTTTATCGGATATGCCTCATCGGGCCCACCCTTAGTATCACCTTTTCTGATTTCTCAATGGACATCTTTTGATCAACACACATCAGACTCTCCCAATCAAGGTTTTTAAAAAGGATTTCCTTTTTCGGCTTTATGAACTAGCCATTGTGAAAGTATATCTCGATAAACCCATTATGACGTGCTTAATTAGATCCATCGTATCAAACCTTTTGTTTTGGAGAAATGCTACACGTAAACCATCGCTGTTGTAATCAATCAAATTGCAAGGTTACCAATGATACACATAAAGAGTCATATAACAATAACATAGCAAGAGACAAGAATGGTAGTCAGAATAACAGATTATAATACTCAATTACACATGAGGGTTCATACAACAAACCGAACCAAGTATCTATTTGGCTTAACAACCTATATATATGTTTACAAAACAATTATAAAAACTACTTATCGGTTCAACCAACCAATACGACCTATGAGGTTGACCTAATCTACAATTAGTCGACTAGTGAATCTAGTCGGCTTAGCCGACTAGCTCCTCCAACATCTCCCCTAACAAAAAATCTTTCTTCGTCCCGAAGAAACAGGGAGGTGACAATTTAGTCGGCTACAATTACACAAAATCTACAATACACAAAATCTACAATTAGTCGACTAGTGAATCTAGTCGGCTTAGCCGACTAGCTCCTCCAACATCTCCCCTAACACAAAATCTTTCTTCGTCCCTAAGAAACAGGGAGGTGACAATTTCTGTCTTGAGTAGTTCTATAATGCTTTTTCATGGGATGTGTTTCCTGATAGACAGTTGCTTTTGAATGCAGACTTCCACAATAGCTTTTGCAGTCATTTCCAATTGATGCTAGAATTCCTCCCAAGTGCAAAGCGCTTTTTGGATGTCTATGGTTAAAGTTGTGAGACTCGATAAATTCTCTACTTTTTGATGTATGTCTATGTTAAAAATATTGCTCATGTCGGGTCCCAGAAGTTGTGCTTTTTTGTCCGCAGTCTCAAGTAATCTTTTCATGTAAGGGAGGATCTTGTCGAGACTGACTAGGCTTGGTCTGGCTTGGCTAATCCATTGATGTTATTGTTTCTCCAATTTGTCTAACTTTGCCATTTCTAGAACGAGTTGGTCCTAAATTGTATTTTCCATTGCTTCCATTCTCGCTTGTCGGCTTTGCACTGAACTAACGAGTTCACGAATATTCTGTACCTGCTAAAACACTTGGCCATAGTATGTGAACCAATTTCTTAAGACTTATTCTATCACATCGAATTCTGTGATATGCTCTCTTAGTACATTGTATGCTGCTGAAAATGATACATACTGATTTCTCAGTAATATAGTAGTCTTTTCTGCCTGTTCTTCTTTCCTTTCTTGTAGCTGTGCTTGAAATTGTGACACGGCACTTTCAAACAATTGGTATGATTTGTTCAAAGATTTGTTTGTGTTGACCCCTTACGGGATTGAAATGAATTGCCTTGCCAGATTTTCACATTTTGTTAGGATTTCATCCTGCTTCGTCTTTAATTTTTCTATTTGTTCTTTTCTTTTCTCTCTTCTTTTTTCTCGAATCTTTATTGATTGCGTCCACCAACAGGTCTAGCTCCTGTTCTCTTGCCTTCTGCATGTCGATTGGTGTTCTCGATCCTAATTGATCTAGATGAATCATTGCTAGTATCTATTGTTGAGCCCATTGTAGTTGTTTCTGGTGTTCTTTTTCTTGTTTCTTTCTTTCTTTTTTATCTTTTCTTCTTCGCCGCTCCTGTTCTCTATTTTGTCTTTCAGCTTCATCTGTCGACGGAGGTATGGTATGTATTTGATCTATAGTTGGGTTAGGTAAAGTAGGATTTGTTGGATGAGTTCTAGTGGAGGAACGATATATGATGTTTGTAATGGTGGTGTAGGTGAAGGCGGTGTGGGTGAAGGGAGAGGTGGCGGTTGTTCGGAGGTTGATGGTAGAAAAGTCGGGATGGAATATGTCAGCAGAGGTTTTTTCAATCATTTCTGGTGATTCGACAGTTTCTGGGACTTCGAAAAATTCTATATTTTTGACCATTTCTTGGATTGGTGCTACTGGTTCGACTAGGTCGAGGTCCACAAGCTCTTCAGAAATGTCTCGTTCGGTTTCTTCATCGGCCAGGTTAGGAAGTGGGGGGTTTTCAATGGATTGTGGAATGAATGAATAGATTTCTTCTGCTACAATATCGACGGTTTTATCCGGATTTCTCTGCAAGGAGGACTTGATATGTCCCACAATTTGTTGTTTTGGTGCAAAACTTTGTGGTTGGTCGGGGTTTCGGTGAATGGTTAGAATTTGTGGTGATAATCGGTTTCATTATCATTATTTGTTGAACGTTGGGAAAAATAGATGGAAGCTAGTTAATGAAATCCTGAAGGTCAATATCTTTATCTAGTTTGGTACATAGGTTTTCTAGTAATTCTTATAAATATGGGTTTATAGAGGTTATCGGTGAAATGGCGGTCGAAGTCAATAAAGCTTCTTTGACTATTTGAGATGGGGATGGGGGTGGTGGGGTGGAAGTGAGGTCCACTGGATCAACATCAGGTGGAGTAACAATTTTTTATTTCTTTTCTTTTGATTGAGGTTGCTTTTCTTCTTCTGCGACGAACTTTTTGAACTGTTCCTCGACTGGTACTTTGTTTTTGGCAGCATCGTCGAGAATTTGTGCAGCCCTAGCATATATCTCATTATCATCATCTGACTGTTCTGGAAGTACAAGCCTACGATTCCCCTTTCCTCTTACCAGATTCTTCCTTTTCAGTCGAGCTTTAGACAACTCGACAACTAGCTGAGAGATGTTTTCTTTTGTCATTGCATATTCATGAAGAGGGTTGTCGGATTGGGTATCTTCATCTCTTTGTACTAATTCTTCCTCCTGCTGTTGTGTTGGTGGTATTATGGCAACCTGTAGAGGGTTGACTTCTTATGTGCTAGTATCATTCAGAGTAAAATTACTGATATGAATTTGGAATTCATAATCCTATTCTTTCTCCTGGCCAGTTAAAGGTTCGATTATAGGCTGATCGACCTTCGTTGCTACGGGTGGTATGTCTAACTTAGTGTTAGATTGTCGACTTAGCTTAGAAAACATTTCTTCGACCAATGGCTAAAATTTGAGGGGTTCCACCTTTCCTCCACCCCCCTGTAGGTACTATACCAAAGTGTGGTCTAATTCTAATTGAATGTGTGCAGTTGACGATAGACATCGTTGGATATTTTGTGGTACCCTCCATCTGGTCGTTTTAAAAATTTTGGAACCAAGTACCCAACCACATTTTGGCTTGATATAATTCCTGTTGATTCCTAGCCATTGAAAAAGATTTGAAGTTCCACATGCTGATTCTGTTCGGTTCATTGAAGTCCGGATCTCCGACTGGTCGAATATAGTACATTGCAATCCAAATGATTAATGAAGAAAATTTAATTGGTGTTCCCTCCTCCTGAAATTTTGCGCAAGTCTTGGGTGTGCTAAATTGAATTTGGCTGATTATTAGTCCCCTTGAATTCTTTTCGGCTGGTGTTCCTGTTAGCTTTTCGACTAGGCATGGGTTTGATCTCACAGGTACCGGTTCTCCTTTATTTGACAACACAGTAAGCTTGTAGATTATGTCTCCAACTATTTCGATAGGTTTGTCAAAATAGAATTTTCCATTGTGATATCTGCTAACAATGAACTGTGCTATGATGTCCTTTATTCTCGCAAAACTCGCCATAATAGGTGCATTCATGTAACTGAGGATTGTGCTTGCACTTAGCTTTTGAGCTTCCTCTGTAATTTTTCATCTTTGTATGACCACTTCTTGATTTCCTTCTATAATCTTTCCCATGACGTTTCTATAACTTTCGCTTTGCGAACGTTATGCAATCGTTGTACCAATGGAGTTGTAGTTTTTTCTAGCTCTTTCATCTTGCTTGTTGCAGATCTTTTAGTTGTCTTTTTAGGTGTCATTGTGTTGGTTGAATTCTCTGGTTCACACATAGGTATCTTAGTCTTAGGTGTTTGGTAGCTCCGATTTTCTATCTCTTTGTGGAATGATGTTTGGTCTTCATCTGGTGTGGTATTTATAGTAGAAATAGTTGGAGCGGGCGAAGATCTGGTAGATGGAGGTATTAATGCTGGATTTGACAATGAATGGTGATCTGTCGAGGGTTATTTTAATTCATATTGGTTTTGGCACTCCCTATGTTGATGATCATTATGAATTGATTGGACCATTGAGCCTTCTTTATGTCGATGTGAGTCGTGGTTGTGGAAATGTCGGTGAAACTGACAGTATCCGTCGTGTCGATAACGTCGGCGATTATATATTTCAAACAGTAATATCCTAGTTCCTTCCTGAGAATTCATCTAATACCTTGTCATATTGTTTTTCTGTATTGTTTTCTTTTTGTGTTTGATCTTAAGTTTTATAGTATTTTTTTTTATAGTTTTCATAGCGTTTTAGTCGGGCACCATTAACAAGTTCCTGAAATACACACCCTTGTAACTTTTTCAGTCGTACTGATCTGTTAGCATTGATTTCTTCAACAATGTATGGTCCCATACACTATTTATTTAGTTTTTTTAGTTTTCCTTTTACTCGACTGTTATACAACAACGTAAGATCCCCAACTGACAAGTTTTTATTTTTAATATTTCGTTCATGCCAAGTTTTTTTTGTTGTTTTTGGATCTCTTGGTGTTGTATTGAGATCAGTCAATGTTCTTCTAGTTTAAACAATTGTGTTATTCATTCTTTCCTAGCCTCTTCGACGTCAATGTGTAATATGTCGGTAATTATAGGTGTTTGTTGTTGAAAGTGCAAAGGAACGACTGCTTCCTGTCCATAAACAAGTCGAAACGCTGTCTGATCTGCCAATCATTTGTATGCCGTTCTGTATGCCCATAAGACAACAATAATTTTTTTGTCCCAATCATCTTTGTCGGTATTGCATATTTTTGTTATACCTCTAGTCAGAGTTTTGTTAAACACTTCGATTGCACTATTGCATTGAGGATGGTATGCTGTGCTCTTTCTATGTTCAATTTTAAACTATTTTGTCAAAGATGCAATTGTTTTGTTTATTAAATGTGAACCCTGATCGCTGATCAAGTTCAGTGGACAACCGAATCTAGTAATACTATTTTTATATATAAATTTCGTGGCTACATCACTTGAGCAGGTTTCAACAGGTTCTATTTCTGCCCACTTAGTGATGTATTCAGCTGCTGTAATAATATAGGGTGCTCCTGTCCTTCTGGCTGGTATTAGAAATGGTCCTATAAAGTTGATCACCCATCTGGACCATGTTGGGCACCCTATATGCAAGTTAATTAAAGCTAACATACAAAGTGTTCAATATAAATTGTCAACCCAGGAAGTCTTTTATTTCAAGGATAATATGCACTATATATGCTTTAAACACTAAGTTGCTGTAAGTAAATGATCCTACTTTCCTGTTCAACCATGCTCATCCCATAATACACTTAATCTAATTTACTTTCTCAAGAATACAACCAGAAGTACCTTTTATGATTCTTAATCTAGAATTGAAAGATTCGGGAAATAACATCTAGATTACTCTTGCAGAAAATGAAGTCATGATTTTCAAACCATCTAATGATCCACCCAATCATCCTAATTTAGTTATTCTAGAAATCCAAAGGACATGAATTGAATTCAGCTATTCTAGAAATTCAAAGTACATGAATGAAATTCTGCAACTATAAAAGCAAAGGAACGAACTGCAAAGATCTACGGAAACAAGAATTGAAAGAACTAGGGATGAACAAGGCTGTTACAGCTATAACATAGTTGCATAAGAGACAATTAACCTATACAGTCGATTGACACACCATACCACTGCAGTTTTATAAGAAATGAAATTACTGATTATCCAATGACACACTGTAAATTGATAACTGTTGCAGCTTACTATGAAGAAAGAAAATTGTCACAAAATCACACGACAAAATAAATATAATACCTAATTAACTCAGCAATCCCTGTGGGAAGGCGGGCCCAGCCTTCACACAGAGATGTTGGAAGTAACACACGCTAAAACACTGAGATCTGAATCAAACTCCTTGTATTGAAAATGGTAGATGAATCACGCAACCTTGATCACAGCTGATGCAATAATTTAGTTAAATGTTCAACCCCTGGCTTAGAATGGTTTCCCATATTTATGCCATTACAATCATAACCTCTTCCTACTATTTCGGGAAGCCATGAAGATCTCCGATCTTCAGGATACCCTAATTACAGTCATGGCAAGATGAGAGCAACATATATAGGGAAGCTGTTATTTGAGCTAGAAATAATGATCCTGATTGATTGAGAAGATATTCTGTGGATTATAGCTACTTTTGAGCAGCGCCGCACTGTTGCCTCCAAATATGTCGCAATCGGTTGTAGCTACCCTTGTACAACTCGCATGGACTAATACACTGGGACTACGTTCTTTGGGAAACGATGGAATGGATGGTGATAAGATTTAGCAGTGAATGTCCATCCCTCCTTTAGCATGTTCCTCCCACTACACCTGTATTCTCTATATCTCGAAATATCTTTATAAAACCATCATATGTTCGCATAATTTAAGATGTAGGGCCCTGATTACCACAATCCTAAGCATTAATAAAATAAAACAATAATTAACCATACCTTTATGACTTGAGGGGCCAAGTGAGGGAAAAACATCTGTTTAGCATGCATAATAGGGTAGGATGAGGAGAAAAGAGGTGGATAAGGGTGGTCAAAAAGGGGCCATTTCTGGGCCCAACATCTCCCCCAACTGTCCTGTTGCATGTCCTCATGCAACAACCTCCATTATTCTGAATCTGAATCTGGCATTATGCTTCATTCATGGAGAGAACAAAAGTTGTATGGGAATTCAGATGTTCCTTCTTTTTCTACAAATACCTTATGGAGTCTGGACAACCCAATATCTCCAACACTTCTGCTCTTCTGCCCTGGTTAATGAGAAATATTCCCTGTACGGTTTTGCTGGCCACGAGATGAGAGGAAATTTAAATTTTAGTCCCAGCCAATTAACCCCACATTCCCTCATGCATCCAACATAAACCTCAATCCTGGAAAGTGCTTGTTCAAAATTCCTGTAACAGTAGGGTTCCCTATTTCTAAGCGTTGGAGAGGCAACCTGCCATCTGTGATAACTACTTTCCAAAGCCGTTCGTTGATGCATGGAAATTTGGTTGGTACAAGTAGAAATAACCCTTTCCTGAAGTTCCATTATATGTCAAGTTTGGATGGGACATGAGAGTAGACTCTGATGTTGAGCAAGGAGAAGACGAGGATTCTGAGGTTTGCTTTGGATCCAAATATTAGAGTGGGCCTCATTGTGGGAGAAAGTTTGGAAAGACCTTTCCCACTGAACATGATTGCTCACAAAGGAGGCAAAATCCCTCAGCTGAACATCGCCTGAGAAAGGAACAAGATTCGAATGGCGGTCCAAAGGACAAGCCATCTCATGCAAATAAAGCTCACACAACAAATTCTGGTCCTCAAAATCACTTTCCAGAAATGTTTCCAAGAATTTCGCCGAGGTTGCTATTTCATATGATCTTCCTTCTTTCACAGCCCTCAGTTTAAACCAAATAAACTGCTTGAATAAAAACACAGGGTAAGAGGAGGATGGTACTCTGGTACCCAATAATTCTTGAGAGAGAGCATACAGCTGGTCTTTTTCCACCTGCATGGACTTGAAATTTTTCAGCTCCTTTAACTCCTTTTGTAGTTCTTCCCCATGGAGTTTCTGGGTCATGAGTTCTTCTGCACATTTTCCTTCAGTTCCTTGATGATATTTCTATGTTCAATGAGGGAAACCATCCCTTCCTGATATCTCTCCACCTGACTTCTCCACTTCCTCACTTCTATTCTCAGGATCAAGAGTTCTTCTGTAGGCTTCAAGATTTCTTCTTCTTCAAGATGTTCTTCCTTATCAGAATCAAAATTGATAAAATTTTGAGGAAGTTCGGTCCATACCTTATCACCTGATGTGCCACATTGAACATCCTGCACTTCTGAGATCACTTCTGGGGGTGCTGGTTCTTGTGTAACAACATCCCTTCTCGAAATTTCTTCTGCAACAACTTCAACCATAGGTAGTCTAGAAATGAATTTTGGAGATGCTGGTTCTTGTGTAACAACATCCTCTTTTTGGAGTTCTCCTATAGCAACTTCAGTAGTTGATTGTGAGGATGTTGGTTCTTGTGGGACAACTTTCTTCTGAATTTTAATCTCCTTATCTACCTGATTATCAGCTACAACTTTAGCAGGGGGATGCAAGGATGCTGGTTCTTGTGTAACAGATCCCTGCCCTTCTCCTTCTTCATGCTGCTGGGATTGTAGAGTTGCTATCATGTCTTTTTCAATATGGAGCTGTTCCTCAAGGATTTTAGTGTCCCCCAAGGATTGTGATTGCATTTGTTCATCCTCTCCTAAATCCAAATCAGGAATGATATCCATTCCAGGGTTGGCTTCTTGTTGCATCCTGAGAGTCTCCGCAGAAAATTCCAGGGATGTTGGTTCTTGTGTAGCAACATCCTGGTTTACTTCCTCATCTTCATGCTGTTGGTGTTCCATTTCTATTATATTTTGTGTCATGAGACGGTTCAGGAGTCATGGTGCAAATTTCTTCGTTAAATTCCAGAATGTTCTCAATCCCTGGTTCTTCTTCCCCCATTTGGGTGGCAACTTGAACAAGAATATTCAAGGATGTTGGTTCTTGAGTATTAGCGTCCTTCTCTACATCATCATCATTCTGCTTCTGGGGTTCCATTCCTATTGGTTCTGTGTCCTGAGAAGGTTCAGGGGTCATAGTGCATACTTCTTCAACAAAATCAGGAATAATCTCATCCTTTGGTTCATTTATCCCAATTTGGGTGGCAATTTCAACAGGAATATTCAAAGATGCTGGTTCTTGTGTATCAACATCCTGTTCATCTGCTACTTCCTTTTGCTGGAGTTTCTCTTGGGGAGCCTCACCATCTTTCCAATCAGGTTGTCCCTGTTCTTCCATAGTTGTAGGTACGGGATGATGTGTTACAAAGGCACGAACTATGACCTTATAACCTGACTGGTTAAAGATTTCTCCACACACAGGACAAACCACCCTTTCTTCCTCATCGCCAACCTCAGCAGGAGTTGATCCTTCTAATTGGTCTACAGCTTCAACCAATGTGTGGAGCTTCCTTTCACTCTGTTTTCTGCGTGCTTCCTTCCAATTTTCTAATTCCTTCCAGAGTGATTGTACTTCCTCCTTTAATAGCCCATTTTCATACAGAAGTCCTTCAATTTGAGGTTCTTTTGCGGCCGGTTCATGTGGGGCATCATTTGCTTTGGGTCTCAGAATGGGGAACTTGATTTGTGCTTCTAGGGTTGCCCATATTTCCCGTGCTGCTTCTGCTGCTGTAACTGACCTGGTTCTTTTTCGTATTATTGGTGGTGATGCCCGTATTTCATCTTTTTATCTCCTTCTTTTTCTCAGTGGTGCTGGAATTTCCAGATTTGCGGCTGATGTAGAAGGGATATCCTCTGTTTTGACATTTTCTTGTTCTTCCTCAATCAAGGTTCCTCCCCATTCATGGGAAGATTCAATGGTCAACACCTCCATGTTTTCTTCTGTTATCATAGCTCTAACATCTTCGGTTTCAACTGTCGCAGCATCTAATGCTGCTCCAGTTTCAACCTCTGCTATCAGAGCTGCCCTATTATTTAGTCTTTCTACAGGGTTTTCTTGTACATTCTCCCCCAATTGTTCTTCTTGATCTCCTGACTGATCCTCCGATCCAGTCTCATTTCTGCCCCAACTAAATTGGAGGGACTCTGAACCTCCTGTTGCTCTGCATTCCCCCCCAACTGTTGATTGGCAGGCTCTTCTTGGTTTTGAACAGGCCCCATGAGTATAGGTACTTCTATTTCCTCTTCTATTGGAACACAGGGAAAAAGAACGGGTTCCTGAACTTGACCTGTAAATTGCTCCCAGGTTTGGTTTTGTTGAGTAAGGGCATGTAAAATTATTAATTTAATTTGGCCATGGTGGGTAAGGGAAGAGTTTGGATGCTTGGATGTTTGGAAAAACCCTGCCATATGGTGTAAATGATTGAATAAATATAATGGAATGCTTATCAAGGCATTGTGACGAAGATGAGATAATAAAGGAAATTCAGAGTAATAAATCGTTTGATACCTACCTTCACAGGTGATATACTTCTTGAGGAAAATTGATACTTGATCCCATGGATGAGGTAGTGACTGTAACGCTATCCCCCTCCGTGATTGTTGAATGTGCTCCCTTCCCTGAGAAAATCTTGTATTGCTGCAGGATTGGGGGTTGTTCATCCAAACCAAGCTCTTCCCTCCTAAGGAAGGCCAGTGACCTCAGCCACTATTTATTCAGAGACTTCAATACGTAACTCCCAAACCTCTGAGTGGGTTTCTGTAAGATTTAAGGTGAATTGTAGAGCTGTCTCACGATGAAACCCATTCAGGCGTTGGAATAATTTAGTCCATCCCGCAGCTTGAAAAATAGCGAAAACTTCAGCATTTCTTCTGAGTTCTTGCATGTTTAGAGGTTCATGTCAAGCTGGAATACCCATGTTTTTTTTGCCTTCAAAAGTGTGTTGCAGTCCGACATATAACAAATACCGACAATGGAGGTTAAATCACGAAGTATGCATGAATAGATGAGAGCAGAGTTGGGTAAATTAGGAAAGTTTCAGAGCATTAGATTATTTGGAATTTATCCCAATTTAGGAAAGGTGGCGGGTAACATAAATAGTCATTAAGTCGCATGAGTGGATGGTTAACGATATGGAGGTGTAATAATGGGCACAGAAAGGAAGGTATGATTATTATTGTCAGATCCAGTTAATACTTAATTAAGTAGATAATCAAAACCATACCTTCAAAAATACGCGATGGATGGTGACCTTTGGAGAATAGTAGAGCGTGTGAAGTGCAGCCATTTAAGTGTAATCATTATTGCAGGCATACTGTGATGACCTTTTCTGTTGGCGAACCAAAACCATCGTGTCAAATTGGTCGGAAACATGATGAATGTTGGAGTATAAATTGGAATCGTCGGCATCAGGAATCTGAGCCAGATCTGGAGGAGTCGCTAACCACAGTTGCAAAGAGTTCTACCAATAATGGAGGAGTCACAGCCGCAAACCATAGAGAAATCAAACCGTTTAGAAAATTCACGGCCTTGGATTATAGGAAAAATCAGCCAATTGTGGCAGAGTCGCAGCTGCCGAAAAAGGTGAAAGTGGACAATAAGTGAAATGGTGTCGCAGTTGCCGAAAAAGGTGAAAGTGGACAATAAGTGAAATGGTGTCGCAGCTGCCGAAAAAGGTGAAAATGGACAATAGTAAAACGATGTCACAGCTACTGGAAAAGGTGAAAATGGTCAAAAGTAAAATGGTGTCGCAGCTGCCAGAATCGGAAAAAGGCTTTAAGCTGACGAAAGTTAACGGTGTTACAGCTGCGCGGAATGGGATAAAGACGGAAAGTTATGGTGTTACAGCTGCGCGAAATGGAATAAAGGCAGAAGTTTTAGGGTGTTGCAGCTATGCAGAATGGGATCAAGCCAGAAGTTTTATGGTGTTGCAGTTGCATGGAACAAGATAAAGGAGAAAAGTTACGGTGTTGTAGCTACGCGAAATAGGCTAAAGGCAGAAGTTTTACGGTGGTGCAACTGTGCGAAAGGGGGTAAAAGACAATGATTTTAGAGGTGTTGCAACTATGTGAAACATGATAAAGGAATGTGTTGCAGCTGCAACATATTTTTTCAAGGAATTTTCTTCTGGTGCAGGAAGTTACAGAAGGATGACTCTGGTCAATAGGCCTGATGATGACCACTGCTTCTTAGGCGCTTCCCTGCACATTTTATTTAAAAAAAAAACTGGATCAAGTGCAAAAGAAAAAGATAACAATAACAGTAAAAAAAATTAATTTATTTATGTACAAAAAAATTCATGTAAGATTTATAGCGATTAACTAAGGATTGACAGGGGTAGAGAAAAATTCCTGCCCTTGTTCTAACTGGTAGTCTGGATCAGCTACAATCTATGAAGTGAATGCGCCCTTTGAAATGGGATTATGGTACAGTCACAGCCTGTGACCATTAGCAAATAATGGTGCACGATTCTCATCAATGGTTACCAGGCGGATCGTACCATTATCAAATACTCTGTCTACCAGGTATGGGCCCAACCACCTTGTGCGTAGTTTACCCTTGAAGTCCCTTTTGAATCTTAAATTGTATAATAATGCCCAGTCTCCCTCACAGAAGACTTTCTTTTTGATGAATCGGTCGTGCCAATTAGATCTCTGTTGCTGGATTAATACTGTCTGATCCACAGTAGCTAAACGGTTCTCGTCAAGTTCATTCAATTGATTCAATCTTCTCTTCTGAGCTTCGTTTACATCTAAGTTTACCTTCGTAGCTGTCTTCAAAGTCTTAATTTCAAATTCAACCAGGAAGACAACACTTTTCCCATACACCAAGTCATAAGGAGAGAAACCTGTAGTGTTGTGCCAAGTAGTACGATATGCCCACAATGCTTTTGGAAGTCTATCAGCCTAATCTCTATGATGGATCTTGACCGTCTTGGTAAGGATAGCTTCAATAACTTTGTTAGTGCTTTCCACCTGGCCATTGGCTTGGGGATGGTATGGTGAAGCTATTCGGTGCTGAATATGGTACTTTCATAGCAGAAATTCGAATTGATGCGACACAAAATGCGGTCCTCCATTGGTAACCACTTCCTTGGATACCCTCAAATGGGTAAATATTTCACCATAAAGAAATCGATCACAGCCTGGTCATTGGCTTTCACCAGAGCCACAACTTCTACCCATTTTGTCATGTAGTTGGTATAGACCAAGATGTAGGATTTATGCTTGGCATGAGGGCTGATAGGAACAACAAAATATAAGGCCCATTTATCAAAGGGTTCAACCACCAATTGTGGTTGAAGAGGCATTTGATATAATCTATTGGGATGGCCCATCCTCTGGCAGCTATCACAAGACTGGACATATCTTTTTGCATCCCTAAAAAGGGTCGGCCAATAGTATCCCATTCTCAGCGCTTTGCGTCCTGTCCTCTTGTCTGCAAAGTGCCCCCCACAAGGCTCATCATGGCAGGCCTTCAAAATATGGAATATTTCATCTTCTCTTACACATCTTCTGATCTCAAGATCAGGGCCTGTGTAGAAGAGATGACCGTCTATCCAATAATACCTGGCACTTTGTTGAATAATTTTCCTCTTTTCCCTTTTGGACAAATGTGCTAGAAGCTTTCCTGCAGCCAAGTAGTTAGCGACATTTGCATACCAAGGGGAGTGAGCTGAAACTGCAAATAAGTGTTCATCTGAAAAAGAGTCCTCGACAGGAAAATTATCATCACTGTTAGTAAAATGAGATAAGAAATCAGCTACACCATTTTCTCTTCTAGGCCTGTCTATAATGGTAATATCAAATTCCTACAATAATAATAGCCACCTAGTTACCCTGGCATTGGTAACAGGTTTATTCATTAGATATTTGATGGCCGAGTGGCCAATGTACAAAAATGTAGGATATCCAGTGATATAATGTCGAAATTTGTTAATGGAGTAAACAATGGCTAAAAACTCCTTCTCGGTAACAGTATAATTAAGTTTAGCAGGGGCTAAGTTTTTACTAATATAGTAAACTGCATAAGGTGCTTGACCATCCTGCTGTCCTAAAACTGCTCTAATGGCAGTATCAGAAGCATCTGAAGAAATGTGAAAAGGCAAGGTCCAATTGGGTCCTCTTAGGATGGGACTATGTGGACAGCTTCTCCGTAAGTTTAACAAACGTTGTCTGGCATGCCTCATTCCAAAGAAATTGCACATCCTTCATTAATAGTGAAAACAAAGGAGAGTCAGGTTTGGAAAAGTTTTCTATAAATCTTCGGTAGTATCCAGCATGCCCCAAGAAACTTCACACTTCTTTTTGAGTTACAGTAGTAGGTATATTTTTTATTACCTTGATTTAAGAGGGGTCCACCTGGATGCCATCAGCAGAGATAAAATGCCCCAACACCACTCCTTCACTCATCATCATATGGCACTTTTCAGTGCTTAAAGATAGCTGTGTCTGTTCGCAGCGAGTTAAAACCTTTTCCAAATTTTTCAATGCTTCTTCAAAATCTCTATTATAAGGAGTAAAATCATCCATAAAAATTTCCATACTATCATTAACTAATTCTGAAAATATGCCAATAACAACTCTTTGAAATCTTGCTGGTGCATTGCATAAGTCAAAGGGAAGCACTCTGTATGCAAAGGATCCCCAGGGACAGGTGAAGGTAGTTTTATCCTGGTCTTCAGGAGCAATCTGGATTTGATTGTACCCGCTAAACCCATCCAAGAAGGAGAAGAAATTCTTCCCGGATAAGGTATCAAGTACTTGATCAATGAAAGGCAGGGGAAAATTATCTTTTCGTGTTGCCTTGTTCATCTCTCTATAGTCCACACAGACTCTCCATTTACCATTTTTCTTGGGTACTATTAGGAGTGGAGACACCCACTCGCTGCCTGAAATGGGATATATAAATCCTGCTTCCAAGAGTTTCTGAATTTCTTCCTTCACTATGTCCCTAAGATTGGGGTTCATTCGTCGTTGAGGCTGGCACACAGGATAAAGGTCACTTTTGATATAAATATGATGGGTGCACACATTAGAGGGGATACCCCTCATGTCTGTGTACTCCCAGGAAAATGCCCCCTTGTGTTTTTTTAAGAGACTGATCAGGTGCTTCTATTCATCTAGGGAAAGGCTGGGATTAATATTCAAGGTTTTTCTAGACTCTACATCGATAGGAAAACTTTTCAAATTTTTCAATACTGGAACTATATGAGTGTCACTGACTAATTCCTCTTCTGTGATATTTTATTGTTCCTCTTCACCTAGAGTAGTATTCAGGATTTGATAAATTTTCTTATTGACAAAAGTGGGTTCACTGATGAAATTATTAATGGCGTCATCTTTAGTTTCATATTTAAAAGTTAAGGCCTTCCCTATTGTTAATAATGGATGAACGCCCTCTTCTCCCCCTGGCTCCATCCATAATGGGATTTCAGCTTCTAAGCTCGTTCGAGCTGGAGGATAGAGAGTGAGGTTCTTTATCTCAGTGCCATATGATATGGTCATAGACCTAGATCGACAGCTGATGCAAGCATCAGCTGTAGCTAACCAGGGTCTTCCCAGGATCAATGGGTGTCCTCCTAGCTGCGACTTAGGTTGTAAAACCAAGCAGTCAGCACGGTACTCCCAAGAATCAATCGAGATAATGAGATAATCCAAAATTCCTTTAGGTTTAATAGTGGACCTATCTGCCAGTTCTAAAACGGTGGGAGTTGGCCTAAGATTAGTGAGCCCAAGTTTTCTTACAGTTTCAATAGTCATAACATTAATTGCTACTCCTAAGTCTACCAGTACGTTGGGTATTTGTGTATTCCCAATCTGCACAGTGACAGTGGGATTCCCAGGGTCATCGTATTTGGTCAAGAGGGTTTTTCCCATTATCAATGTAGATAACTTCCCTATGACATGAACAATGGGGGGATCCCTAGGTTTCCTTCCTGGTTTCCTTGTACACAGGTCCCGAATAGTTCTAGCATAGATAGGTATATCTTGAAGGGCATGAAGGAGGGGAATTTTAACATAAATATTTTTTAACTCTCGTAAGAGGTTAAACTGAGGTTGTTCCACTACCTTTGGTAACATTAATATTTCAGGGTACGGTGGTTCCCTAATCAGCTGGGTAGGCTGTATGTCGATAGGTGTATTGTTCTGTGTTTTAGCTGGCATATTAGTAGGATGTTGAGTGTCTTTAATTATGGGGGTTGCATTGGATAAATACTATGGATTAATCCCTTCTTCATGCATAGAGGATGGAACATCCTTAATGATCAAAAGCTCCACTACCTTTCCTGATCGTAAGCGGATATCGTTGCAGGGTACAGGAGTAAGGGATTAAGTAGGCATGTTGATAGTCTTAAACTGATGGACTTCTTTATTATGTGGGTTAGGGTTAGGCTGAGCAGGCAGCTGAGGTCGTATCGACATATTGGGGATGGCATTGTTTTGGAGTTGCAGCTGCGAATGCTGATAAGGCTGAGGATATTGAGGAGGGTATGGTTGTTGAGAAAATGGTTGATGTGGAATCTATTGGGGAAACTGGTTCCCTGGATGGAAATTTCTCCATCCAAGAGACCAAGAATTTGGTTGGTTCGATGGCTATGGTGGCTGAGCCCAGGGGTTCCAGGAGTTAAAATTTTGCATTGAAGGTTGAGGGGGGTACCATTGAGGATTAGAATAAGATGAAGGGAATTGTGTATTCATATGCTGCATATTATTCAAATTATTCATGTTATTCGAAAATGGAAACGAGTCTGGAGTCATACCTTGATTTCAAGGCTGACAGGGATTCTTTTGTGCAACAAAGTAAGATGGTTCCACCTCTGGAGTTTATTCCTGGAGAACAACCTTCACTTGAGGTAGTGATGGGCATTCTTTTGTGTCATGGTTTAGCTCACACAACTGACACACTTCTATCTTGTCGAGTGGGCACTCCTTTAAAGGGTGGTTCTTTCTACATCTAGGGCAGAATACACCTAGTGTGAGATCCTCTACTGCTTGTTTCTGCTTTGCCCTCAGGACATCTATTTCCGAGGAGATGGATCTCATCATTTTTGTTTTGAAAATTTTGAGGAGATTTCCTATCTCTGCACGGGTGGCTCCTCCATTAGATGTCTTCTAAGTTATGTCGAAGACATCACATTCTAATTTGTACCGTTTGTCTCGCCTGTTATTCCTGGAAGATCCCCTGGAGTACCTTTTGCACAGTTCCATGATTTTCTCAAAGGACTCCTTGGAGATATCCCCCTTTCCTAACAGGTTTAACATATCTAGGAAATCATCCCTAATCCCTTGAAGTAGGATTATTTTTAGCACATCTAACCCCATATTAGTCTGTCCAGCTCGCTGCACATTATATAAAAGCCTTTCGACAAAATCTTCCATACTTTCATCATCCTTCTATACCATTTTAAACTTTCTTATCCTTGGTATTGAAATACTCCTAATATTTATCCAGGAACACCTATTTCATCCTGTCCCAATTAGTGACAGTTCCACCTCCTAGGCTCATAAACCAGCGTAATGCATTGTCCTTTAGAGTGACAGGGAAGAGTTTCAGCTTTTGTGCGTTGGTGGTGTAGTCATAATTGTGACAGAGGATATCAAATTCGAAAAGAAATTCATCTGGATCCTCTGCCGCTTCCATAAAAGCGAGGCAACACCGATGGTGATATATTTTTCAAATGGGCTATCCCTTCTGGTTTTTGAATTGGGAACTGAAGTGTAGCCACCATCCCTTCAGGCAGGGAATTACCCTCATGATGATGATTTTCTCCCATTGCCTCTTCCTCTTTGGAATCGCGTCTGGTACTCATATTTACTTTTGTTTTATCCTCTTCGTTCTTCCACTAATCGATGAATTTATGATGGAATTGTGTCCACTCCTCTTCAATCACAACCTTCCCGTTAATGTGATAGATCATATCTTGATTAGCCGATTCTGCAGTACTAACTCTGTCTTCCTCTGCAGGGGTATTCGAGGGTGTTGCAGCTCCTTTTGTGTTCTCCACTGTAGAGCCTGACGCTGCCACTCCAGGGTTGGCAGGGCTTCTTCTAATGGGTGTTTCCTGATAGCGAGCCTCGGTAGAAGAATTGGTTCTATCAACCAGATCGTCAATGAATATTCTTCTCCCTAATGCTGGACCTTGCCCACGACCTCGACCACCTGCAATGTTCATGTTCTGTGGGGTTCTGGGATTTATAATATGGTCACGCTGTACCCTTCTTGTATTCATGCAACCCAAAACATGCAAACGAAAAAAAAACTGAAGAAGACTGAATAAATACAATTACTGGATGCAACTGCAATAATGTCTAATACTTATCCTCCCCGGCAACGGCGCTAAAATGTTTGGCACCCTATATGTAAGTTAATTAAAGCTAACATACAGAGTGTTCAATATAAATTTTCAACCCAGGGAAGTATTTTATTTCAAGGATAATATGCACTATATATGCTTTAAACACTAAGTTGCTGTAAGTAAATGATCCTACTTTCCTGTCCAGCCATGCTCATCCCATAATCCACTTAATCTAATTTACTTTCTCAAGAATACAACCACAAGTACCTTTTATGATTCTTAATCTAGAATTGAAAGATTCAGGAAATAACATCTAGATTACTCTTGGAGAAAATGAAATCCTGATTGCAAAACCATCTAATGATCCACCCAATTATCCTGATTTAGTTATTCTAGAAATCCAAAGGACATGAATTGAATTCATCTATTCTAGAAATTCAAAGTACAGGAATGAAATTATGCAACTATAAAAGAAAAGGAACGAACTGCAAAGATCTATGGAAACAACAATTGAAAGAACTATGGATGAACAGGGCTGTTACAACTATCACACAGTTGCATAAGAGAAAATTAACGTATACAGTTGACTGACACACCATACCACTGCAGTTTTATAAGAAATGCAATTACTGATTATCCAATGACACACTGTAAATTGATAACTATTGAAACTTACTATGAAGAAAGGAAATTATCACAAAATCACACAACAGAATAAATATAATACCTAATTAACTCAGCAATCCCTGTAGGAAGGCGAGCCCAGCCTTCACACAGAGATGCTGGAAGTAACACACGTTAAAATACAGAGGTTTGAATCAATTTCCTTTAATTAAAAATCACAGATGAATCACACAACCTTGATCACAACTGATACAATAATTTAGTTAAATGTTCAAACCGTGGCTCAGAATGGTTTCCCATATTTATGCCATTACAATCATAACCTCTTCCTACTATTATCAGGCAACCATGAAGATCTCTGATCTTCAGGTTTCCCTAATTACAGTCGTGGCAAGATGAGAGCAACATATATAGGGAAGCTGTTATTTGAGCAAGAAATAATGATCCTGATTGATTGAGAAGATATTCCGCGGATTACAACTACTTTTGAGCAGCGCCACACTGTTGCCTCCAAATCTGTCGCAATCTGTTGCAGCTACCCTTGTATAGCTCGCATGGACTAATACAATGGGACCGCGTTCTTTGGGCAACGATGGAATGGATGGCGATCAGCTTTAGCAATGAATTTCCATCCCTCCTTTAGCATGTTCGGCTCGCTACACCTGTATTCTCTATATCTCAAAATATCTTTATAAAACCATCATATGTTAGCATAATTTAAGATGTAGGGCCCTGATTACCACAATCCTAAGCATTAATAAAATAAGACAATAATTAACCATACCTTTATGACTCGAGGGGCCAAGTGAGGGAAAAAAATCTATTTAACATGCATAATAGGGTAGGATGAGGAAAAAAGAGGTGGATAAGGGTGGTCAAAAAGGGGCCATTTCTGGGCCCAACAGACCATAATGTGCTTCCATGCATTATACTTTCTCTTTCATGATCCAGAACGCATTGTCGGAGTACCTCATCTAACCCTAGTTTATAGAGGAACCCATTTATTATGCTATAAGGTGCAACTTTCATTGCTAAGATTTTCTTCTTTTTATCACTCATTCCTTCTGGTGCTTGTCCGTTTTCTAGGAATTGGGATATTTTTGCTAATTCGGAGGGTATAGATTCTATTATGAGTAGATGTGCATATGGTAGGCCATCTTCTATTCCATTCGGTTGTTCTCCTGTGTCAATTCTTGGAAACTGTTTGGGTCCGACATTTTCTTTCCCTGGTCGAACTATGACTTTGAACTCAAATTCTTGAAATAATAGTAACCAATGGTAGATTCTACCATGATGTAAGGGTTTATTAACTAAGTATTTTAATGCTTGGTGGTTAGTGTAAAACACAAAGGGATCAGCTAGCAAGTAGTGTCGATACTTTTGAAGTGCGAAGACCATTCCTAAACCTTCCCTTTCTGTTGTCGAGTAATTTTGTTCAACTTTATTCAGTTTTCTGCTACTATATACAATCAGACAATCCATTTTGTCATCTTTCAGTTGTTTCAATATCACACCGATTTCTATACCGGATGTGTCGATATGTACATGAAATTTTACCGACCAATTCAGAAATTGTAGAATAGGTGCTTCGACTAGTTTTTTCTTTAAAATGCCAAATGATGCATCGCATTCCTTGGTACATTCATATACCTGATCTTATTTTAATATTTCCTCTAGCTGATATGTCATGTCTAAGTAATGTTGATTGAATTTTTTGTAATACCCTCAGATTCCCAAGTAAGACTCTTACTTGCTTTGGATTGATTGGTAGTTTTAAGTTGAGAATAATTTTAATTTTTGCAAAGTCGACCTTAATTCATTCTTTACACACAATGTGTCCTAGTAGAAATCTTATAGGAGTTAGAAAAGTACATTTTTTTAATATTAAGGTATTATTGAATTTGTTGGCATCTTTCTAACATTAATCTCATCCATTTAGAGTGGTCTTTTAACATAGAGTAAATAGTACAATCGTCAAAATACACAACCATTGTTTTGTAGATATATTCTTAGAATTCTTCAACTACTATTCGTGAAAACACAAATGGTGCATTTTTTAGACCAAATGGCATGAATTTGTAGGCGAGTGAACCAAATTCACATAAAAATGTTGTTTCCTTTTGGTCTTCCTTGGCCACCAGTACTTTCTTATAACTTGAGAAACCGCCTGTAAATGAGTAACACTCATGTCCTACGACTTCATTAAGAATTTCATCTGCAAAAGGAGTCAGAAATGGGTCCATAAGAGTGACTTTGTTAAGTGCACAAAAATATACACAAATTCTTAGTCATGTTAGGTCATGCTTCTTTGGTTGTACAACCATTGGGCTTGCCCATTTCGACTAGTTGATAAGCTAGAGAATTCCGGTTGCTAACATATTGTTGATTTCTTTCTTCACTATTTCTTTATATTTATGAGCAAGTTTAGATGGCCGTTTCTTTATGGGTCTTGCATCAGGTTTTATGTCGATCTTCATTTCTCCCATTTCTTGAACTAATCCTTTAAGATCCTTATAATCCTGAGCGAAAATCTCTTGAAATTCTTTTAGCAAATTGATGATTTCTGCTGTTTGTTCTTCATTCTAGTAATCTCTGATTTTTGCAAGTTTAGGTCTATCATCGTTAGAAATGTTGAATTTTTTTTTTAATTTTTGCGTCTATCCACTCTAGTGCCTTAATTTCATTAATTTGTCGACTTCCTTCTTTAAATGAAAATTCTAATGGAAAGTCTTCTGCTGTCATTCGTTCATGGTCTTCTTTTTCTGTCGATTCAATTTTTAGTATTGTTTTGATTGGTCTTGTCGTTTCAGGATGGTCAGATTTCCATTGAAATATTTTTCCACTTATATGTTCTGTTTATAGTCTAATTTTTGTCGACTATGGTACTTTAGTTAACCGAATATTATGACATGAGGCATTTGATCGGTTGTGAGTTCCCGTCGAGCTACTACTAACAGTCGGTTTATAAATGTTTTGATTTGCTTCGTAGCTTTGACTAGTTGGTCATCTTCAGGTATAAATTTGAAGTCCTTAATGAAATTTTATTTTAGTTCATTCCATAAGAATATTTCACCTCGCACTTCTTTCATTTTGTACCATTTGTTTGGAAAATCATCTAATGTCAATGGGAATAGGTGCAGCGATATTCGTTCATCTTTATATCCCAGTCTTTTACATTCTTTTTCACATGTAATGATGTGTTTTTTAGGATCCCGACCTTGTGTAAAGACTGATATTTGTGCTTGATTTTTTAGCTTCTTTCCTCTAAATCTTTCGACAAAGTATGTTGAAGCCGTCGAACATGTTTGTAGTCTCGACTGGTGGGTATCCCACAACCGAGCATCTTGTCCTGTGAATGTTTCGACTAGACTTTGAAGTTGGCCATGTTCACCTATATTTTTAGATACTTGTTCGATGTGAAGGACTGGTGGTTCTCGTTCTTTATACCTAAGTGACAGACGACTTGATGTTTCTTTTTTCATTGGATCTAGGGATGGATACTGCCTAACGTTTCTTTCAAATATTTTAGGAATTATAGACACAAAGTAACATTGATGTGTTTTCTTTTTTAGAATGGCTTGGATGGTCGAACATTCCCTTTCTTATAGTTCATAATTTTCCATTTCCCAATCGTATAATTCCGCGTCTGAATTATATCCGATAGAATTTGGGTTTCCTAAGTGAAGTTCTCCATGTATGTTTGGTTCGGTGTAATCCTCATTATTTTGTATCTAGTATAGTTGTCGAACATCGACTTCTTCATATATAGGCTCTGTTCACGGTTCACCTTGTGATGGATGAATTGTGACAATCACTTTCTGCGCATTTTCTTTAAGTTTTATTCTCTCTTTTTCTAGTGAAATTGATGCCTTCATCTTTCGACCCCATGGTCGGCCGACTAATTCTCTAAAGGAACTGGATTCTTCCTTAGGATTAATTATTTCAAAGTTCATTTTTGTAGCGATACCTTTAATAGTCATGTCTACATCCTTCCAGAAACCAATGGGTTCAATTAGTCCTTGATATGATAAATTCAAATATATGCCAGATTCATTAAGTTGAGGTTTTTCTATTTGTTCCCATGTGTCACTGGTCATGATGTTTACCTGTGATAAGAATTCGAGGACGGCTTGTCGAACATGGTAACCTTCAATTTCCAGATTGACTAAAGGGTCAACATCATTTTTATCGTTTGAATTCAAGCTGCATATGCTTTTATCTTGTTTATCTATGCCATATTTACTCTTAATATTGTACAATAAGTCGATTAATTTTGCAACAAAATTATCCATATTTATTAAATTAATTAATTCTTGAGACAACTTCTGTGGAGCATCATCATTTACTTCTTATGCAACTAATTCTTGAAATATGTTCATCTCATCTTTATATAATTATTTTTGTATAAAAGGGTTAGGGTAATCTTATTTATTATTTATTTTACTTATTTTGGATTATCCATGCAAATTTTTGTGCCTTGTCGAGTGACAATTTGTAAGTTTTTAGTTCGAACAACATCACATTTTTGCACATTAGACAAGACATTAACATTTTTCTTATTATTGATCTTTTCAAGCATGGTGGGGCAATCCTCCAAAGAGTGATCACCGAAAGCACAACTTGTACAGAATTTAAGATCGATTCAATCTTTGTATGGAAACTCAATGAGTCAATGTCCTTCATTTAAACACGTATAGCACTGGATCGGTCGACGTGGTCTGTTCTCCTGATTCCCAAAGTATCGACCTCGACCTGAAAATCCCCCATGACGATTATTGTCATACTGACACTCATACCTTCGACCGTCATATCTTTGATTGTTTTTTTCATTCTGGTCATTATTGTTCGTTATTGTTCCTAACCGGTAGAGCACTGCGTCCATTTCTCTGTGGTGTTCTCTATCTTAAGCTCATTCTGAGTTATTTTTTAATAAAATCAAGACATTTTAATCATATTACTGGTTTATATCCATATCTGTTCTATTAGTTTTAATAACATATGAATGTACAAATATGAACTGTAAACATATTAAAGTAGAAATATGAGCTGTACATGTTTGATAAAATTCATGAATTTTTGTAAATTAGAGAATAATACCATGTAGGAATTTAGTATCTAACTACCTGGAACCAGCGGTTGTAGCAGATCCAACAGTTTGCTGTAGACCTTGTAGGCTCCTTCCTCTTCCAGCTTTCCATTCGAGCCTTGTTTAACAAAATGATGTGCCACCCTGCCGACTAGCTCTCATCATGTGCTGGCCCTAGGAAACCCATGGGTTTCCTAGCCCCCGAGCCCACAGACCAATAATACCGAGAGCAGCTTCCTTTCCATTCTATATATTTCTTTGTTTTCGCCCATTTCTCAGTCATTTCCATATATCCTGGTCCTTGAGTTATCCCCCTCCTCAAGTGTTTCCTCAGTCATTTTCTCCTGATGCAGAGTCTAATTTCCCTCATAAAAAAAAAACTCCTCCCCCTTTCTCTTTGATACCTCCCCTAAATACTCATTTTCCTCCTACTTTCTTCCACCTTCCTCCACCGCCTTTCCCCCAAATCACTTCATTCATTTCCCTCTTTCAGTTTTCGATGCTAGTAAATCATTATAATACATTTATTCATTTAATTGTCCTTATCTCAAGCATCCGAATAGTTAAGGTTATTTAAGTTGAATTGAATAAGTTGGTTGTCTGGCATTTATTATTTCTTGGAATGTTCACCACTGGTCCCTCACGGGATGGCAGTTTAATAGCTAGTCCTATTCAAATCAATTATGTTGAATAAAATAATAATTTAGTAATTATCTGGTATACAGGTGAGTATGTTAGTTGTCTCACCTGATCCGGAATCCGATGCTAGTAATCATATTAATAAGTATCATTATAAAATCAATCATGTCATATCTTGATGGTTATATTCCATAGTTCAATATACATGTTTAACTTACACGGAATCATTTGGTGTATTTGATTAATATTTATTTTACTTGAGTTATTTCCACTTGGATTTAATTGAACAATTGACTACATTTACCACAAGAGCGTGATAATAACAATAAGAATAATAATAATTGTTTAATTAATTAATTGACTATGTTTAACACAAGATATTAATAATCATCATAATAATAATAGAAATAATTGTCTAATTAAACTATCGGTTATGTTTACCACAAGAGGCACTAATAATAATAATAATAATAATAATACCATTAATAATAATTATAATTTAAAGACATTTTCTAGTTGTTTGTTTTTAATCACAAGTATCATAGTCATGAGCATGTTATCTTTAAATTCATAATCAAAGCACCCTTAGGGGTTTAAGCAACCCTGAAAATTTTGTTAATGTAAATGGACAATGTTTTAAGTCTACGCACGACAACTTTCTAAGGATTATTCTAATTTACGACACTTGATCACTTACGTATTACAGTGTTCACCTATCATTAATGAATATGTTAACTTAACATTCATTATTTCATAATAATAACTTATATAATACGTAAGCATCCTAGCCTCTCCTAGCAGGCATCCGACCGTCGTCATCACAACAACATGGGAAGCGTGTCTCAGCACGACCCTCCCACGACCTCGGGCATCATAAAAAAAACATAGGGTGGAACACATCCATCCCTCTCAACATCTTGGGTCTATATACCCTATCAAAAACATACTTTGCTGCTATCGAGATTATTGGTCTGTGTCATCGTATCATCAATTTTGGTAATCAAGGATCTTCTGCAGAAATAGGTACTATACCACACTTCATATAAAGTATCCATTTATTACATAGCCTGTGTGTCATGCAGATTAGTACTTTGAAAACATACATTCATAATAATATCTCCATTCAATCATCAGTGGGTGCATATTACCAACAACATTTCCTTTCATTGTATAAATCATTAAATTGATCACATCATGGGTCGATATCCATGTACCACATCATATATATATTACATTTATCAATGATTACAATTAAACATACACTGTCTTTATGAATGAAGGAATATCATGATAACTATAACATAGTAACCTCACAACATAATCATAACATCACAATCAATGTATCAACATAAGCATAGTAACATCTTAGACATCTATCATGTCATAAATATGGTTTACTTAGTCGAACTGAGTCCAACATTTACTAAGAAAATAAAATGCAACATGTCGATATGTCTGGTCAAATATGGGCATTACATATACTCACCCTTCAGGAAACTCCGTCCCAAAGTTATTGTTATGCATGATTATAAGAATATATTATTATGTATAATATAGGTGTCTTACTACTAGAATTCATTAGTTATGGTAGTCCCACTTGGACCTTTACTTGATCAACCTGTTGATGTCATTTTACTATTTTACTTTTTTTTATCACCTAATATATCTGAAAAACATATCCTAGTAACTACTTATGATCTCCTTGAGGATCCCCATTTGTAAAATGCATCAAGGTTCATTATACCCTACTAGAATCTTATCAACAACAATTTATACAGTGTTCTATAGTCTTGTTCTTGTTGTGATTCATAATAATATGTTATTTCCCAAATATCATTTACTTTGATTCTTCGTTTTAATATTATTAATTTTATTTTTTTTATAGGGCTTGTTTAGGAATTGAATTATTTATTGAATCTCTCTCTAATTTATACGACTTATGATCTCATAATTATTTATTATTATTTTTATTTTTGGGATCCATATTGAGAGTGGTCTAGTGTCTGTAATAACATGAATTCCACTATGTTTATTAATCAGCTCCCATTTATCAATAAATTTTCCTTAAATAGAACTCTTACACCATGAATGGCGCATTATACATAGAATACTTACAATTGCACTACTTATTTCTTGGTAATTTTAATAACGTGACACACTTCTATAATATGACGTTTAATTGTTAGTTTGCATGCTTGTCATATCATTTTCTACGACAATATCTGAATTCCATTTGTACATTCATCTCTTTCTATACTAATTCCTATTATTAGTCCTCAAACAATTGGCCATTTTGTACCAGTTGTTTATCGCTAACATTCTTATGGTAATTATGTGTCATAAAAACATATTGTTTTCAATCTTCTTTAGTTATCACGTATATTTACCCATTGATATCATCATCAGTTTCACACCTCTTAGTCACTTACTAATTACACAACTAAGCATTATATTGCACCACTCTGTTTAATACACATCAAAATGTATCTTTCGTACTTTTAATGTTTAAATCACTTAATATATTATATTGCACCCTATTCATTTCATACTTAGTTAATAAGTATATATATATATATTATTTACCCATTACTCTTCTTGCCATTCTTTTATCCTTTTTACATCCATAGGTTTTCTTATACTAATCTTGAATGTAGCACTCTTCTTGATACAATTACCTTTTATATCTTCTTTATCCTTGCTTGAACTTGCTCTCTCTCCCTCTCTCCATATATAGGTATCAATAGATATTAAGTCTGCTTGATCTATTTATTTAGTTATTTATGTTGCATGAGTACAAGTACATTTACAATCCCTTTTTAATTACGAGATTACATTAGCACACCTATCGCTCAATATTAGCAACCCTAAATCTTTTATTTATTTATATAGACATAGCATTTCTTATAAAACCTCTTCTCTACACCTTGTCTTTCACGTTTATTGTTTCTCATCTATTTATTAGGTCTTACCTCCTAATATATTAATGTGTTAACTTATAATATTGTTTATGCTCAGCGAGTATAGGTTCACTCATTATACTTTTATTCGAGATTGATTACCGTTATTACTTTCACACCAAATAAAGTTACAACCTACAGCCTACCATAACCTATTAGCTTAGTGGTATGCTAAACAATGCTAACCCCATGGGCTCATCTATACATCATCATATCCTTTCTCCAACATTTGTATATTCATCTTCATCTTCAGTATACTTACACCAACCATACCACTCGTCGTCACTTTATACATATTACCTGTTATCAACTAAAGTATGAATAGTTTACTGGCTTGTACCCCCACCTCTATCCAATCCTATCTATGGTATTATAATTCATTTCAAGATTCAATTCTCTATTGGTGATGTGAAAGACACTTCCACAAGTTCATCGACATTCCACACGTTAAAGTCATAAACAATTTATTTAACATTAGGTTTTGTGATTCTCTTGTCTATAACCATTTTTAGGTGGCAATTTTATCATAACTTAAGTTGGAAATGATGTTATTATAGGCGAAATAGAATCCTATTACAATATTCGTAAAAAGTGATCAAACATGTCTACTAGCCATAGTAACACAAAACACATGTTTATCTCCTTCAGTGTTTTCTCCTTACTAAGTTTTCTTAATAGTCGAATAATGGGGTTAACCTACTCGATGCTTTCCATTTACATCTTGTAACAAATTTTTACTCTCATCAACCATAACTTATCTTAACCTTAATCTCTTCTTATTAATATTTAACTTATTGATTATACTTCCTAAGAAATCTCAATTAATGTTATCAATTTATCTAGAAACTTAACAATCAATAATTATCTTCAATTATACCAATGATCTTCATTATAAAGAGTTTAATTTATACTAAATAAGCAACTTAGTTAATGAGCATGAAGGCCTCCTCATTATCTTGTCCTAAAGATTTAAATAGTTAATTGTAAATAACATTATGATAATTTCAAACAATCAACCTTAAAACATTTTAGTTGTTTCAAATAATTAAATTAAACATTTCAATAATTCCTAATAATCAAATTATAATAGTTTAATAGTTTCAATTAATTAAATTTAAAATTTTCGAATAGTTTTAAATAATCAATTTAAAACATTTTGATAATATGAAATAATTAAATTAAAACATTTTAGTGAGTGGATCCTAGATCTACATAATCACTTTTCCTTGTAATACTCACACTTTGTAAAATGTAAGATAAGTTAATAATTATTAATTTCTCATGAATTAAGAATATTTATATACATAGATATTTTTATGCAACTCCAATTCTCATACTACAATTAAAATTTCAATCCATTCAATTTCATCCATTCGGTGATGTATTGAATTAACATTTCAATCCATTCCGTGATATATTAAATTAAAATTCCAATATCTTATTTATTAATTATCATACATAATATCCAAATATATACTCAAATTTATATTCCTATTATCATACATAATGTCCACAGATATTCTACAATTTATATCTATATTATGGACTGTTGATTGAACCATACTTGTCTACACTAATCAATAAATGGATGGTGCATTTTTATTCAATTTAAGCTTTATATACAATAATAACAAGTATAAACAATTATTTGATTTTAAGTATAATTAATTCATTATTATATTGCTAGTTGCATAGTATATTTATTTCCTAAAAGTTGAAGGTTATATTGCTATTATATATCTTTGTTTGTTTTGTCATTAATGATTTGGCCAATTCATTATCTATTTCCAAACACTACAAAATTCATATAGCTGTCTGATTTTGTTGTGATTATGTGATTACTTTACACATTTGGCGTGGGCATATTCCATTAATTTGTTCTTTGCTATGTCGTTTGTCAAGGTTGGCTTTCTGCAGGACGAAGCTTTGCCCATGTTAATCATAATAGATTACAATTTTTGGAAAAACGAAAGGCTTTGCAAGTGGCCAATGGCCTGAGTTTGTCACTTGAATATTCATCAATCATGCAATCCTTTCAATTCTGCAGCATGGCAGAGAGCGGAATAGGCAACTTATTAGATTTGACTGCGTAATGGGCCACATAATCTGGTGATCCCATTGACAGAAACTAAGAAGTTAAGAACAATCACATTTAGTGTTTATTATCATTAATGGAAGTGTGCCCATCTTTTTCTGTTTACATGTACAGAAATATGCCCATTCTAAGAAAGTTTTAGCGTTCCAAGAGCACAATGGACCATAAATAAAATTCGATATAATAATAATTCTTTGAAAAGCTTACAGAGTTGATACCATTCTGTAATTCTCTCTATGATAGACAATCTATCTAGGGACGTGCCATCAATTCATCATGGTGCTGCCTAGCCCATGAACGCAGTACCTTCAAAATGCCCACTTTTATAATTATAGTGGCGAACGGTAGAGTGGCGGCTATGCCTGCTCAGTCCTGAAGTGTCTCTCTATGTTCTGCTTATGGTTTATCTCCATTTTGCTTTTCTTCCAATATTCTAATTGATTATTGACAATTATCCAGGCGTGTTAGTGGTTATAATAATACCTACTGTTCTTCACCTGTTCCTGTTCTTTGATTAGCTAGTTAATTAGCCTTAGCCGATAGTTAATTAGGCTTTAACGGGCATGCTTGTTTCAATGACCATGGATGATGGTAATGGGTTGTGTTCATCCCTAGACGTTATAGAGCAGCACCAACTCTCCATGCTAACCCAACAACGTCACTTTTTAATCTGACCAGGGATTAGAATGGAGCTTTGAGTTCTATTTTTTTTCTTTTTCTTCAGTTGATAGAAAAGCATATTTCTAGAAGGAAAACCTCCTTTAATCAGGTAGCCTTATGCGACCGCGCTGGAAGTAAGTTGAAGAACTTCTATGTAAAAGATATAAAACTAGGCTAACGTTATGAACGAGTAACATGATCTGGACTCTGGAACGAGTAAAATGAACGTGTAAATTAAATATATATATATTTAATAAAAATTTAATTTATGCACAAATAACACCATTTGACCGGACTGGTCCTTCCACCACCGCCCATTTCTAGTGCCACTTGTAAAGCTAATAAAGAGTAAAATCTTTATTTATCATGGTCAGATCATCCCAAGTGGATAAGCGCTTCCATAATCCATCCACGTGCCCATCTGCATGCCTATACTTGTATGCTTCCCAGATGGCAGCTAAAATCATTCTATGTGGCCCAGATGGAACAAAACCCTATCGACGGCATGCATGCTGCCCAAATGGCACGATAAACCATACTAGTGGCCTCTACAACACTCCAGTCGCATGCCCCTGCATTGCTGCACCTGCATGGCCATC
>LPNX010001710.1:40095-65599 GCA_001517045.1 Pseudotsuga menziesii | reverse complement strand
ATATATATATATATATTTGTCGTTTTAACCGGTTCTAGGATGGGGCATAGCTCCCCTTCTCTCATTTTTTTGTTTGTTTTTGCAGTGGAGTTCATCTGGCCCTTTTTGCAGTGGACTGCGAGTGGATTGAGAACAACGAGGGATTTTGACGCTGTGAAACACAAGCTCTCCCCTTATTCCAATCTCACCCTTCTCACAGGTAACCTGTGCGCAAGAAATTAAATTATTACAAATGCACCGCAAAGGGTTTTGGATTAAATGGGATGAATCCCACCCTATCTATATATCTTCCCTCCCCATTCATGCTAATAGTATATATTCTGTGTGAATCTTGCTGACGTTCTCTCTTGAGAGCTTCTTTGTTATCCATGGCGGTCTGCAATTCCTGGCTTCTTCTCTTTTTCTTGATGTGCTGAGAGCCCATGTTGGTATCTATCTTTTTCTCTTTATTTTGTCGTTTACTTAGTTGCATGTTAATCCACAGTTCGAATCTTAGTCCTTGTCCATTCCAGCCCACTTGGTAGCTTTTGGGATTGTGTTTGATACACAAGGTGGCATCATTTACATAATTGCTTTTGTTTTGTACTGTGAATTGGCATCATGGGTTTTCATGCTTCCAAAGATGTTGACGAGCGGGATACTCTTCATAAGCTTCCATCAGCCGAGCAGGTGGTTTATGTATTCTGATTCCAAGTTCTCTGTTTTGTGTATTAATTCATCATACATAGTGCTCCATTAAGCCGAGCGATCTCTCGAGGTAAATTATCTGATCTATTTCTTTTCTAGGTTTGATTTTGTATTTGGGTTATTCAGATTCGTTATGTGATATTTTATTTTTTTATTTTTATTTTTTGAGTTGAAAAGAGGGAGAAACGATTTTTAAAGTTTGCACCCGATTTCCATTTCACTACTGAACTTAATGTTGTCTGGTGAATACTCATCCCATTACCCCTCCATCATTCTTTGATTGCGTGAGAAGAAAAAAAAAACCCTAAAGCGTTTCATATTCTACAGCCAAATATATATTTACGCTCTTTGAAAAGGTATTTCATGGATTTCCGTTGTCCCAAGTGCAACTTTTCCAAGGTAAATTGACTTTAGTGAAGGTTTTTTTTGTAATTTTCTTTCCAGGTTCTTATTCGTAGTCATGGTTTTCAGGGTTCGAACTGCAATTCTTTGATGTGAATTTTTAATTTCTGCCTTTGTTTATGTCAATTTGACACTATATTTTAAAAATTAAAGCATGTAATGTTTGAAACATGCTTTCCACTTTCTACAAGCATTTCCAATAGTCTATAGAACTAATGTCTATCTGGTTGATATTCATCATTATTATTCTCTCCATTATCTTTGCTTCAGTTCCAAAAACCCTACCTGACTTGAAGATATTTCATCCCTACGCTATCAGGAGAATCTTTGCATTTACATCATCCTTTGTTCTATTCGAGAAACCCTAAATAGTTTGAGAATTTTATGGTTTTCATTCCCAGGGTTTTAACTTTCAACAAAAAAAATAAATAAATAAAAAAATCTGTGTTTCTTTGGGGTTTGAACACAATTTTAGTTGCTTTGATTTCAAACAGTGAAGATCATGAAGATCGTTGCTGTGTCTCTTTCGCAAGGGTTTCTTTTGGGGTTTGTTTCTGTAAATGGAGACCAAAATCAGGGTATTAAAATATTTATTAAGATTTAAACAAAATACTGTCCAATTTAAATGGATTTTCTACATAGGAAAGCGCCTAAAGTTTTAAGACAATGCTTCAGTAAATTTTCAAACTTGGAAATGATGATTTAGGGCTCTTTTTTAGTTTTTTTTGTTCTCAAGCTACATGCTTTTTAAAAAAATTTATGATATACATAATTACATACTAGTGTTTATAAGTTGCTTTGATTTCAAACAGTGAAGATCATTTTTTTTTGTTTTATTTCTTTGAAGGTAAATAACTTTCAATACAAGGTTTATGGAATGGATTGAGCCTAAGAGGCTACCACGGGAGTTCAGTAACTAAGCCTTCATACCATATTATACCATTGTATGGAACAAGGTTCCAAGTCCAAATTTGTTTTGTTCTTATACTCTACAGGTAGTTTCTGTTTTCTTTTTTTTTTGAAAGATTTTGTTTCTCGTTAACTTACTGGTTTGAAGTAGGCCGAAGTAGGCCCTATGGTTCCAGATTTGGAACCGGGCTCTGATACCATTCTGTAATGCTCTGCCTAACCGGTAGAGCACTGTGTCCATTTCTCTGTGATGTTCTCTATCTTAAGCTCATTCTGAGTTAGTTTTTAATAAAATCAAGACATTTTAATCATATTACTGGTTTATATCCATATCTGTTCTATTAGTTTTAATAACATATGAATGTACAAATATGAACTGTAAACATATTAAAGTAGAAATATGAGTTGTACATGTTTGATAAACTTCATGAATTTTTGTAAATTAGACAATAATACCATGCAGGAATTTAGTATCTAACTACCTGGAATTTAAATACCTGGAACCAGCGGTTGTAGTAGATCCAACAGTTTGCTGTAGACCTTGTAGGATCCTTCCTCTTCCAGCTTTCCATCCGAGCCTTGTTTAACAAAATGATGTGCCACCCTGCCGACTAGCTCTCATCATGTGTTGGCCCTAGGAAACCCATGGGTTTCCCAGCCCCCGAGCCCACAGACCTACCGAGAGCAACTTCCTTTCCATTCTATATATTTATTCGTTTTCTCCCATTTCTCAATCATTTCCATATATCCTGGTCCTTGAGTTATCCCCCTCCTCAAGTTTTTCCTCAGTCATTTTCTCCTGATGCAGAGTCTAATTTCCCTCATAAAAAAAAAACCTCCTCCCCCTTTCTCTTTGATACCTCCCCTAAATACTCATTTTCCTCCTACTTTCTTCCACCTTCCTCCATCGCCTTTCTTCCAAATCACTTCATTCACCTCCCTCTTTCAGTTTTCGATGCTAGTAAATTATTATAATACATTTATTCATTTAATTGTCCTTATCTTGAGCATCCGAATAGTTAAAGTTATTTAAATTGAATTGAATAAGTTGGTTGTCTGGCATTTATTATTTCTTGGAATGTTCACCACTGGTCCCTCACGGGATGGCGGTTTAATAGCTAGTCCTATTCAAATCAATTATGTTGAATACAATATTAATTTAGTAATTATCTTGTATACAGGTGAGTATCTTAGTTGTCTCACTTGATCCGGAATCTGATGCTAGTAATCATATTAATAAGTATCATTATAAAATCAATCATGTCATATCTTGATGGTTATATTCCATAGTTCAATATACATGTTTAACTTACACGGAATCATTTGGTGTATTTGATTAATATTTATTTTACTTGAGTTATTTCCCCTTGGATTTAATTGAACAATTGACTACATTTACCACAAGAGCGTGATAACAATAATAATAATAATAATAATAATAATTGTTTAATTAATTAATTGACTATGTTTAACACAATATATTAATAATCATCATAATAATAATAGAAATAATTGTCTAATTAAACTATCGGTTATGTTTACCACAAGAGGCACTAATAATAATAATAATAATAATAATAATAATAATAATACCATGAATAATAATTATAATTTAAAGACATTTTCTAGTTGTTTGTTTTTAATCACAAGTATCATAGTCATGAGCATGTTATCTTTAAATTCATAATCAAAGCACCCTTAGGGGTTTAAACAACCCTGACAATTTTGTTAATGTAAATGAACAATGTTTTAAGTCTACACATGACAACTTTCTAAGGATTATTCTAATTTACGACACTTGATCACTTACGTATTACAGTGTTCACCTATCATTAATGAATATGTTAATTTAACATTCATTATTTCATTAACATATTTACCTATGAAAACCTATACCATTAGTGATCATGTTAAGTATTGGCATGCCGATATTGGTATACGTGTGCAAAGTGTGCATGCATGGCCAGTGCATGCATAGATCATACACGTACTATAAGAAAACATCATATATCCTATATCTATATCTATATCTATCTATCTATCTATAATAATAACAATAAAAATAACAATAATAATAATAATAATAATAACAAAATAATACTGATTCACATAGATAGGACATTCATGGATACAAGACATAACATCGCAAATGCCTAACCGAATTAACATACAAACATGTAATGTTTTTAGCATCATCAATCATTAATTATTAATGAATTAAGTTATAACATTGTTATATTTTTAGATTCATTACTCAATCAATTATTTTCAAGGAAGAGAAACCTACTACTACTAATCTTGGTGTTGTAGATCCCCCCTTGACCCAACACAGTACTAGCTATAACATCCTCCCATCCTAACCTACATCCGCACCCTCCCTATCCTTCCTCTGCTAGTATAGAAGTGGATGTCGGCTTCACCGACCTGACCACATAAGAACCTGAGAGCGATAGCATCTGCTGAATAGCGGACCTAGCCTCTCCTAGCAGGCATCCGACCATCGTCATCACAACAACATGGGGAGCGTGTCTCAGAACGGCCCTCCCACGACCTCGGGTATCATAAAAAAAACATAGGGTGGAACACATCCATCCCTCTCAACATCCTGGGTCTATATACCCTATCAAAAACATACTTTGCTGCTATCGAGATTATTGGTCTGTGTCATCGTATCATCAATATTGGTAAAGAAGGCTCTTCTGCAGAAATAGGTACTATACCACACTTCATATAAAGTATCCATTTATTACATAGCCCGTGTGTCCTGCAGATTAGTACTTTGAAAACATACATTCATAATAATATCTCCATTTAATCATCAGTGGGTGCATATTACCAACAACATTTCCTTTCATTGTATAAATCATTAAATTGATCACATCATGGGTCGATATCCATGTACCACATCATATATATATTACATTTATCAATGATGACAATTAAACATACACTGTCTTTATGAACAAAGGAATATCATGATAACTATAACATAGTAACCTCACAACATAATCATAACATCACAATCAATGTATCAACATAATCATAGTAACATCTTAGACATCTATCATGTCATAAATATGGTTTACTTAGTCGAACTGAGTCCAACATTTACTAAGAAAATAAAATGCAACATGTCGATATGTCTGGTCAAATATGGGCATTACAGTGTAGATCGTGCTCCTGGAAAATGTCACAAAATCATTACGACTGAATGAACCAGACGTCTTGTCGACATGCTTCTTGTCGGCAATAGTCTTTTGTAGGCCCCACCGTCGTGCATTTTGCACACCAAAATTCATGGCATTTGAGGTTTAAGTTTCGTATTGAATTATGCATAATCTCCAGTTGTTCTTCAATGCGGCTATCGACAGGGTTTACCAGATAGTCCTCGTCCATTTCTACTTGTAATGACTTAGTTAATGCATCTTCATAATTATTAAAGTCGTCCAGCCTGATATGCATTCAGATCTTTTGTAAGAGTCCTGCAACAAACCATTGGATTAGCAATTTTTCATCTATATTATACTCCAACTAGATTAGTAGGTCTTTAAATATTTTATCGTACTCCTGAACTGTCTCGCTCGGCTTTTGGACTGTAGTTTTCAGCTTCTTTGCTGCCAGATGTTTTGCATCTGGTGTCTTGAAGAATGCCATGAACTGCTGTTTTATTTGTGCTTTAGTGGAATTCAACGTCTTTTCCCTGTACATCATGTACCATGTCAGTGCCCGCTTCCTCAGAGCACCCTCAAACTGAGCCATTTGTCGATATTCATTAGTAACAACATTTTCTTCCCAAGTCGAATCATAGACGAACCAGTGTCATCTGGGATCTTCATCACCCTCATAGAGGGGAATGTGTGAAAACAAGGGTGCCATATTTTCATAGTCAATTTCTTCTCCAAGAGTTGGAGGGGGTGGTGGTGGGTTACTTCCCGTGACTCTGTTTTCTTTACCACTAGTTTGTTTCTTTTGGCGTGTTTCTGCAAATAATTCACAATCTTACGTTCCCACCAATTCTTAATATCCTACTCTAAGATCATCTAGTCATATTCATTTCATCTGTATATGTACCACCGAAAACGGAACCAATGATGTAATCAATCAGATTACAAGGTTACCAATGATACACATAAAGAGTCATATAAGAATAACAGAACACGAGACAAGAATGGTAGACACAATAACAAATTTTATTTCTCAATTACACATGTGGGTTCATACAACAAACAAAACCAAGTATCTATTTGGCTCAACAACCTATATATACATTTAAAATATAGTTATAGAAACTACTTGTCGGTTAAAACAACCGACAAGACCTATGAGTTTGACCTAATCTACAATTAGTTGACTAGCTCCTCCAACAATTTCTGATGATACTAGACTCACCATTAATTCTGCTCCACAATGACATTAATTGTAGTGAGTGGGATTTTGAATGTTAAAATGATTACTTCACCTCCCATATTCTCTATTATTCCCCATTTAATTCGTCAACAAAGCTAAAATTGAATTGTTACCTCTCTACCTTACTGTTTGAAGTTTGCCAAACTTTGTTCTTAGAGCGTAGGTAAAGTTATTTTGTTTTGAAATTTCTGTATTGGCTAGTTTGATTTCATCAATTGAAGGTCTCGATAACATTTTTTGTTGCAGGATCCTAATTTTTAAAATTTTGAATGAAAAAAGTCGTATGGGAGAAACTCAAAAGGGCGAAGTAGAAGAAATCGCCGATCCGGAGAAAGATGAAAAAATAACACTGCCAATAGACACAAACCACCTCAGGTTCCATGATGACCCTGATTGGGGTAAAATGTATCAAATGTTTGTCAATGATGACTTCTTCAAGGATGATGAGTATCTAGTGGTATTTGAAAACATTAAGAAAAACTATCTTTATGTTATCGCTAGTAGGTCGACAATATTACCTTATAATGATATTGTACGAAGGGTATTTGAACACATCGATTTCGGGATTGATTTAGTTATCAGTGAGGCTGGAGTTTTTGTGGAATCTTTGCAACATTATGTGGTCAACATGATGTACAAGATGAAGAGCCATGAAGTGTAACTTAACAAGACATATACGGACATATTTAGGGTAAAACCCTAATATGGTTGAGATTTTAAATGAATGGTGGAGTGAAGATAAGACTTTCTCAAATAAGGATAACCATATGTACCTTATTCAACACCTGAAATATCCATACACACTACTAGTTGTTAGGATCTGTAGATTGTATGGCAAAGAGGGTTCCACCCATTTGAAATTGAAATGGACCCCTCTAGCTCACCATGTGGCTTAAATGGGACAACCATTCAACTGGGAAAGTATCTTGTCATTCAAATTTCTTAGCTATGTTAAAGCAATAAAAGAGGTACAGGGAATCAAAACCCATAATGTTTTTGATGCCTACCTTCCCACTTTATTCCATCTATTCTTCAAATGCATTAGAGGAAATTTGGGGTCTAAAATGGGCCTTATAAAAAACTGTGCCATGGATGAGCTGGATTGAGTTGAATTTTTAAACCAATAGAATTTCAATATCTTTGGTCAACCATTATGGTTGAGTTGGACACATAATGCTTATGTGTCATATTTTTATTTGACAATAGATAACTCAGCGAGGCTGGAGTTTTTGTGGCATCTTTGCAACATTATGTGGTCAACATAATGTACAAGCTGAAGAGCCATGAAGTGTAACTTAACAATACATATATGGACATATTTAGGGTAAAACCCTAATATGGTTGAGATTTTAAATGAATGGTGGAGTGAAGATAAGACTTTCTCAAAGAAGGATAACCAGATGTACCTTATTCAACACCTGAAATATCCATACACACTACTAGTTGTTAGGATCTGTAGATTGTATGGAGAGAGGGTTCCACCCATTTGAAATTGGAACGGACCCCTCTAGCTCACCATGTGGCTTAAATGGGACAACCATTCAAATGGGAAAGTATCATATCATTCAAATTTATTAGCTATGTTAAAGTAATAAAGAGGTACAGGGAATCAAAACCCACAATGTTTTTGATGCCTACCTTCCCACTTTATTCCATCTATTCTTCAAATGATTTTCCTCAAATGAGATGGGATTGGAACCCCGGTTTAGCACCTGTACATGTGTATTGTAGCGAGTTGTTTTCTTCCAACTTCAAGATGCATTTTTATGAAATATGTGACAGTTTCTTGGCTCCTTTGTTTCAAAATATCTTTAACTGAACGACCCCAAGGCTATCAAAAGAATCCATGGAAACCCTTCAATACATTGGGGATTGGTGCATTTAAGAGTTTTTCACCTACATTAGGGTTTTTGGTGTCTTTGATGCCCTATATATTATGCCCAAATATGTTTTAGATAAGTTAGTCCCAAGGGAAATTTCCTATCAGACCATAGTAAAAGGGATTGCTTCCTTTCTATCAACTCACACAAAAAGATCATGGCCCAATTTACTTGTCAAAGTGGGATTGTTCACTTTGAAAAACACCCCTCATGCTAAGAAAGAGGATGGTGCACTCAAAGAGATTAAACTCTACTTAGAAACTCACATCAGACATGATCATAAAAGGATCATTGAAGAACATTTCAAGTCTAATGGGTTTGATCCCACATTGGACCATGAGCCCAATCCTCAGGAACTCATTTTTCAAGTGGTCGTTTCTTATGAAGAGGTACTGAACAACATTGAGGATTATCAACAAAAGGAAATATTGCATACAATAAAAGAATATACTATGAGGATAAATGTAGCAGAAAAAGAAGCAACATTTTCCAGTGTTGTGGAGAAAGTTTAAGTAAAGAAACAAGCAAAAGTTGCTAAAAGAGAAGACTTAGAGGAAAAATCCATAGAATATGAATAACACTTGAGATAAAAGCACATATAGGTTGTAGATAAGGATAGGAAAGTCAAAGAGGAAAAGGATAGAAAAGTCGAAGAATAGGCTAGAAAGGAAGAAGAAGAGAAAAATAAAGCCGAGGAAGAAAGAAGGAAAAATGAGGAAGAAGAAGAGAAGAAAAAATGAGGATGAAAAATTAAAACAACAAGAAGAAGAGTTTAAGAATAAAGAAGTCAAGAATGTCATCACTTTATCCAACAAAGATGCAGGTACTAGTTAAGAAATATCTATTTTATATTCTGTGTAAATCTCAATACTCTGATTTCTGCATTACCATGTCTATCTTCCTTGAAAGTAGTTAGTGTTGATGATGCTGTGGTATATTTAGGGGAATACTTTTTCAATAAGTCTCATAAGGGAATTTTTAAAAGAGCCTCTAAGAGGCAACATGTTGAAGAAACCCAAATTAAGGAAGGACATGATCAAATGATTGTGCATAATTTTTCTAATACAGATTCACAGAAAACTGTAGTTGATATGGTCTCTGCTTTAAGTACCTTTGTAGGTGCTAATTCAATAACAATCAACGGATTAAATGCTGCAGTTGATAATTACAAAGCTCATATTTATATTTTGGAGGATTAGGTTGAGCAACAAAAAGTTCAAATGGAAGACATTCATTTACAACATGTATCTGATAAAAACAAACAACGTGAAGTTCAAATGCTTGCTTTAATGAGGGAACATTCATGGGAGATTGAAATGAGAATATGAGAAAAATATTATTTCTCAGGAGAAACAAGAACATCGGTTTAGGAAATGGAGGGAAAAAACATTCTCTAGAAACTCAATTGGAAGAGAGAAGAATTTACTTGAATGTATTGAAGGATGAAGCATTGAGTGCCAATGAAATTTTGAGGGAGGCACATAATTTGTTTTTTCACAAAGTTGGATGAAGTCCAACAATGTTATAACAATTTAACCAAGTTGTATGACTTGGTTGAAGTGGAGGTTGATGAGAGGAATGCAATACAAAATGTGTTTGATGAATTGATGACTAGTAGAAGCACTACTCACAAGCCCTAGGGACACTTCCAAATTTTAGTTAGAGGGACAAAGGTATGACCCAAGTTATACTTAGTTCATGGAAGTCTTCCTGTGAAGAAATTGAGGAAAATGTCTAAGTAGTGAATAGGGAATTCTTCAAGATATGGAATTCTACATATGACATACTAGGTAAGTTGGGAATGGAAGTGATAAATGAGTTGAATCATGGTTGTGCCAAGTCGGTTGTGGATATCCAAAGTTGAATAGGTCCGAAATAATAACAGGGAGAAAATCAGGAATGATCAGAGATCAATGGAGAGGTTTTGAATAAATTTCTCATTGTTACATTCAATATATCCACACTATTTGATGCATATGTTCATAGGGTCCATAAGGACCTGAAATGCGACATCTTCGAGACAATTTATCAAGGATAAATATAGATCGAAAAGATAAAATCTTATCGTATTTTTCAAATTGTTGAAGCCCATCACTTGTGGAAAATATACAAGGATGGGTTAAGTTAAGGATTTTTTCATACAACTTGTGCGGAGAAACTATTGTAACTAATTAGTTGGGTCAATAACTTCAACTTCCATTAGATGTTTATTTAAAAAGGACTCGTTCAAAGTAAGCAGGCATATATTTTTGCGGGATCTCTCGGGATTTTTCGACATGTAAAACTTTTGTAATATTATTAGTTAGAAGGAATAAAATACTGAAATATTTGCAACTATTGAAGATTCTACAGTGTATTTTAGATTATTCTTTTATTTCAAGTGATGCTAGTTGATTGATTGAAAGTATTCCACATATGAATTTCTTCTATGTATATTATTTATGTCAATTAATTTCTTAGAGGCCACAACTAGATGCAAAGACAATGCCAGGGATCATGTAATAATTATTTATTAATATTTTGGTTTCACTGAAATTTCAACCTGTTGAAAACATAGAGAACTTATTCGCTTGCCTTTCAACATTATATATTCACTTTGTATCTAAGCCATCTCTTGATCAAGATTAGATTAGGCAAGAATAGGATTTAATTAAGTTTAATTAGTCTATTATTTGATTCATTTTGGTATATTAGCAATTCATTATTAGATTTTAACACATTATAGTTTTAGTTAGTTTAGGATTCACAAAATACTTTATTGCAAAATACAAACTCTTAGTGGAAATCAGGCCCACATACTGGTCGAATTTTGCTATCCAAAACAAATCCCAAACAAGAGTGGGGATAATTGGGACTCACTTCGGGAATTCTCCATTATTATTGACATAGGTTCTCTTGGTCCGTCAACAAAACTAACGTTAGAAGGAGGGCATGATAAAAACTAAATTTCCAATGAAGAAACTTGTAACTCTGAAATAATCCATTCTACTTTAACTCCACACAGAACTCCAACGCTATTGGAAATATTGTTGTCATTGATGTCAAAGATAAGGGGATAATATAGATGTCCAGGATGAATATTGTTGGAAATATTGTGTAATGGATGCCTGGTTTGGATACCTTTTCTTTGAAGGCCTCTTTTATATGAATATTTGGCTCAGATGGAAGCATATGATATATGGTTAAAATTTTTATTCTGATACCTTTCCAATGGTTTATGCAACTCCCTCTAAATCCATAGGAATGTGGATATATGAAGTGTTAAAATAGCCTTGTTAGAGTATTAGGTTGACCCTGCCAAGATATTGAACAATGCTAGTCCAGACCAGAAAGGTGACTTAAAAACAATATAAATAAGAGGGATCTCACCCTCATTTGTTCATTCATTCATCACTCAAATACTTCTCTTAGGAGGTGATCACTTTTGGAGAATGATGCTTTTCTTGGAGGTTTCTATGGAGTGTATCTTGATGAGGACATGATCTATTTTGAAAGTTAGGTGTGCATCTTGATGAGTATATTTTTGAGGATGTGATCTATTGTAAAGGTTTCTAAGGAGTGATATTGATAAGGCCAAGGCAAAAGGATATCATGACAGATTTTGGAGCATCTTTCAAGATATTTTAAGGGACGATTATATATTATATTTCTCAGTGATCTCATGATAGCTTGAGGATAGATTATGGATCCTATTTGAAGCAGATGGTGGAGTATATTTGAGGTAGATTATGGATAAAATTTGAAGCAGGTTATGAGGAATATTTGTAACATATTATGGAGCATATCTGAAGTAGCTTATGAAGCATATTCGAAGCAAATTGTGAAGTAGATCCAAGGCAAGCTATGAGGAATATTTACAACAGATTATGAGGTAGGTTATGAAGTAGATTTAAAGATAATTATGAGGGTAAATATTTGATGTGATTATATTAGCATTCTTGTACTTGAATCTTCAGTAGGTTGGTGCCTACATATTACCAAATTTGTCCTCAATTGAGGATATTGGTGTCTCCAATAGGTTGGTGCCTACAAAAATTGTAATAGTAGGTTAGTGCTGACATGAATTTATGAAGATGTGATTTTGTGTTTTTATATCGAAAAGGTTTCCACATTAAATTCTATGTATGGTGATTTGAGTTTATGTGTATTTATTATTTTGAAGTTACTGGATAAGTGATGAACATTTAAAGTGAAAAAATTATGTTATACTGATTCAACCCGCCTCTCAGTATAAGAATAAATGCAACATAGTGACCCTCGAGTCCCATGACCCAATACAATATTCAACCCGAGACCATCTTTGGTTCAAAATCCTATTCAATTTTTAAGTCAAAGAGGTACACTCCAACATAACCCTTCAACACTTACTTTAGTGTGGTTAGGATACCCCAGTATCCCACATATATTCCAAAACTCTCGTGTTGTAAATCAATCCTTAAGTAGAGAATTTGTACTTTCACCAATTATACATCCTTTTTTTGGGATACTTGGACAACCTCGAATAGTTGAAATAAATGCACCAATATTCATGACTCCTTATTATCACCTCTCAAGCATCTCTAGGGGAATACAAAATTCTCACGAAAGATGACCCAAAATTCAACTTCTAAATGGTTTAGGTGAATTTCAATCTCCCCATGATTCTCCTCCTAAATCTCATTGAAGTTTTTCAGGAGGAGACCCTTTGAAAGAAGAACCTTTAGAAGGAGACTCTTCGGGAGAATCTTCTGAGAATAATCCTAGACATGACCAAACATATTCTTCTATAGGAAGAACAACCAATGAAAATGCAAATGCTAATTCCAATATACCTTGGTTATTGCATGATACTATTATTGTACATGGCGATGTGCATCTTGTTCCTAAGCATTCAAAAAAATACTTCCCAAGTTTGATTTAGATAGGAAAGAGTCTTCCAAGGATCACACAAATAAATTCATAATTGTTATTGGGTTCATGAATGTCAAACATGAGGATTTAGTCTATAGGCTATTTCCTTATACCTTTGAGGATAAGGCCTTTACTTGGTACTTCTCCCCTAAGACAAGGATCAATTACTCTTTGGTACGACTTTGATACTTCCTTTTTAATGAAATTCAATGATGATAAAATCCCAACAAGATTGGTTCTAGAATTATCAAGAATCAAGTTGGACCCTAAAGAAAATATCAAAGAATTTTAACCAGAGATTTTTTATTTTTTGAAATAAGATCCTAAATGCTTCTAAGCTTGCTAAAAATGTTACCATTGAATTTTACACTTCAGTCTTTCTTGTATATATAGCCATGATAGTAAAAAGAGTTAGGAAAACTACAATTGAAGAAACATTTAAAGAAGTAGTAAAAGTTTAAAAGGATATGATTAGTATAAAGGATAACCCAAGGATTAAGGAAGAGCATAATTCCTCGACTAATAAAAATAAAACTCTCTAGATCAAACTTCCTTTAGAAAAGAAGGAATAAAATTCCATGGGCATGGAGAACTTACAAAGAATTGTTAAAAAACTTTCAAATGAAATAATTGACCTAAAAAGAGGATCAAGTGAAGGGTCAATAACAAAAAACTATTTTAGGCCACCTTTAAGACATAATTTTCCTCCAAATAATAAAACTACTCCACCAATTAAAGGAGTCAATATGGAGGATTTTATCAATGTATTCAAAGTCTCTCTTTGAAAGTCCAAATACTCCTCAAGAAGACAAAATGATGGAGGTGAGGAGGAGAGAGAGAAATGATAAGAACCATGAAAACAAACAATAAATCACTTCTAGGATGTTTCCCGTGCCATCTTTGAAGAAGATAAAGATGCATATCCAAAATAAGTTCATATGGATCGAAATACATACGACACTAGGAGTAAATGCCTACCTACTGTTAGGATATTTAGAGACCTAGAAGTTAGTTAAAGATAAACTTGTGTAATAAATCCGTTAGGTAAAGTGTGTTTCTTTAGTATGCATTAGTATGCATTTGTAAATATTTAATCCGATGGTCACGATATGTTCTAGACATAGAGTGATATGATGGTTCAACTTCTCTTAGATCATACCTACCCTTGATCCATGGCTTGACACCCAATTGGTCCATGATATATATTTAAAGAGCATGGAGAGTCATTGGCTAGTTGATCAATTATGAGAAGCTCATTTGTAGCTTTCTTTATTTTGCATAATAAACTGCCTCAAGTAGCTATTTAGCTGGGGCCGTGGAGTGTTTCCCTCTTGAGGGTTTTAACCACATCAAAACATCGGTGTGTCGATCTGTGATCTATTTGTGTGAGTGGTTGCTCTTGGTTTTCGGTATTTTGGTAATACCATGTGTACCTGAAAATGGTATCAGAGCGTTTATGAAGATGCGCTTCCAGTTATGATCTAGATCTTGAATTGGTGTTGCTGAAACTTTGAAAGGGTTTCTTGTTCTAGAATTTCTGTGCATTTATGGACTGCGGGAGGTGTTTCATCGCATGCGGAGCACCGTTTCCATTGGGAAATAGTTTTTGTTTCATAAAAAACGATTTCTGTTTGGTCCAGAAATGACCATTTCACCAGATCTGAAGGTATAATGTTACGGTGATGTTTTTTTTTTGTTTAAAAAAAATCTCATATTTTATCAGTTTTATTATTAGATATTTATTGTTTTTAGTCTCAGATTGTTTCCTTCCTTGGCTACATATGCTCTTTTCTATGCACCTTGCATGGTCACGGCGAATCAGAAATAGAAAGAGAAAGGATTTTTCTTCACTGCGTATGCTCTTTGCCGTGTACCTTGTGCGATCATGACGAATAAAAAATAGAGAGAAAACGTAGAATTTCTAGGAAAGCTAACGAGATCTAACCCCAAAGGGTGAATTTTTTTTTTCATCTCGGTTTGTGGTGTGATTTGAAGGAAAATAAGCAAGCACGAAGACCGAGAGAGAATAGTAAAAAAAAAGAAAAAGATCCCTTCCTCCTTCCCTTATTTTACGTAACTTTTAATCTTAGCCCAGTTGGTTCAAAGTTGCTTTATTACTTAATAGGTGTTGAGTTTCAAGTCTTATTAAGTTACTTTTTTAATAGTGCATGCAATTTCTAATTTTAAGTTAGTTTATTGAAAAGTCTCACTTAAATTAAAAATAAAATAAAATAAAAAGTGAGTCAGTTAAGTCTTTTTTTTGTTGCACTATTTAAAAGTAACATCATTGTAAAAGTGAAAATCACTTATTTTACAAAAGTGATTCACTTGAAACAACTTTCTTGTAAAGTGATTGTCAAAGGTTCATCTTGGGAAGAGGGGGGTTCTTTTTTTTAGTTGGTCATTCTCTATATGCCACGTCACTATTGGGGGCATCTTCAACTTTTTATTTGATCAAGCATAACTTCCTCTTTCAGAATAAGTTTTCAGTGTCGTTTTTTTTGAAATCGCCTAATATTTTGATCTCTTTTCATCCAGATAGTTGGTTTCTGGTTTTTCAGCCATTATTATACAATATGGCCTCCAGTTCCAACTATTTTTCATGGAAATATCGTATGGATGATGTTCTAGGAAGTATGGGACTTTTCAGAAGTACCCCAGGGAAAGAAACAAAACCCACTGATGTTGATAAGAAAATAAAATGGGAAAATAGTTTTGATGAAGCTCGTGGATTGATTGGGATGCCAATCTCTACTAATTTGCGATTCCACATATCTGGAATTGATGAAATTGATATAACTTGGGAAAATTTGGAATCTGTGTTTGGTAAACACAATGAAATTAGAGGTCATCAACTTGAGAATGAGTTGATTTCTTTAAATCCAAGTGATTTTTCATGCATTCAATATTATTTATCTAAGTACAAAACTCTTAGACTCTTATGTGAAGAATGCAAGATTAAGAGAGAAGACAAACAATGCATTTATCACATTATTTCCAAACTTGGGCCTGCATATTCTGTTTTGTACATATATTTTACTCCATGAAATAATCCTTGAATGCAACTAGCTAACAAGAGCCTAGTCTTGAATTGTTTTGTGATTCCTTGATTAGAGAGAAAGATAAGCTCATCCATCTTGGAATGATCAACAATGCAGATACATTTGGGAAAGCATTATTGTCCCAACAGAAAGAAAAGTCCAAATCTCCCAAGAAACAAAATTTTCACAATAATAAGCCAAACAAGGGTCCCAAACCCTCTCAGTTAGCTCCTTCTTTAAAAAATGACAAAGGATCCAAGCCAAAAGGAAAGAAGACTGAGCATCATTGCAAATATTGTGGAAAATATAATCATGATGAATCTAAGTGTTTCAAGAAGATTGAAGGCTTGGAAGCAGCAATGACAAAGCACCACATTAGCCTAGATTCATCTTCAAAATCTACCTCTCATGGACATGCACTTTGTGCTTCTGGTTATTCTTATACTGCATCTTCTTCTTCTACTCAAAATGAATGGCTCATTGATTCTGGAGAATCTTATCATATGGATAAGGATCAAGCCATATTTTCTACTATGTATGAATGTAACACCAAACAAATATTTGTTGGTGATGATACATCTCTAAGTGTTGTAGGATCTGGAACAGTTCCTATAGAAAATGGTCATCTTAGTGATGCACTATGTGTTCCAAGAATTTCCTGCAATTTGTTGTCAGTCTATCAAATCACTCATTCTAGTGAAGGTAAAATTGTAACGTTTACACCTCACCAAGTTGCAATCAAGGATTTTAAAGATCCTCAACTTGTCCTAGCTACCGAAATTGTTGATGATATTACCATGTTTTTTCAAATTTAACAACTTTGGGTCATCACCTTTTCCTTCAATTTTTGTTTCTCATAGTGATAACTTGAGGAAACTTTGGCATGAGCGATTTGGTCACTTAAATTATCACTCATTGCAACAACTGTGTAAATACAATATGGTGACAGCTCTTCCTATGGTATCTTGTAGGGATGGTGTTTGTTCTGGTTGTGTACTCGAAAAACATCATCAGGGAAGTTTTGAAAAATGTGCCTCTTGGCACACCTTGGTTCCCTTGGAGCTTGTGCATAGTGACTTGTGTGGTCCTCTTCCATATGCTTCCTTTTCTGGTTTCAAATATTTCTTAACTTTCATTGATGATTACTCTAGATGCACTTGGGTTTATTTCCTAAAACTTAAGAGAGAATTATTTAACATGTTCTTGGCCTGCAAGGCCCTTGTTGAAAAACAATTTGGTCATCAAATCATTAAGTTAAGATCCGACAATAGAGGAGAATATGTTAACAAAAAGTTCACTACTTTTTGCATTGAACAAGGAATCCAACAACAACACACTGTTCCATATACACCACAACAAAATGGTGTAGCTGAATTGAAGAACCACACTTTAAAAGAAATGACTAATTGTATGATCCAATCTAAAGGACTAAGTCTTCGATTTTGGGCTGAAGCCATAAATTGTGCAAATTACATAGTTAATCGCACCCCCACTAAAGCTTTACAAGGTATAACACCGAAAGAAGCATGGAGTAAAGTTAAACTAGATGTAAGTCACTTTCGTGTGTTTGGTAGTGAAGCATGGGCTCACATTCCGGATGAAAAATGTAAAGCATTGCAGCCTAAAACTGAAAAGTGCATATTTGTTGGATATTCTGAAGATGTAAAAGGTTATAGACTTCTTAAACCACATTCTCATGATATAATCATTACAAGAGATGTTAAATTTGATGAAAATATCTTGTCCTGCAAGCCTAACTCGATAGTTGTGCCATCTTTGTCTAATGAGCATGATTCAACGATTGTGCCCTCTTCTACTTCTAGCTTCCTTGACAGGTTTCCAACTATAGTTTCTGATGATGACAGTGAGGTTGAAAATCCACCTCTTCCTACACATGTTCCTCCAGTTGCACTAGCACAATTGCTTCCTTGATGGGTCTATTCAACATGTGAAGTAGCTGGTGATCTTGCCGGTGATCCTAGAGATCAACGTCGAACACGTTCTCAGTTTCAGAGAGCCTCTTCTCTTTTGGATCAAGTTTCAGACAATCATGATCTAGAAACTTTTGCAGAAGCTTCAGGAAATCCAGAATTGGGATGCAGCTATGGATGAAGAATATCGTTCCTTAATGGAGAACGATACTTGGGATCTTGTACCTTTTCCAAAAGGAAGAAAAATTATCAGATGTTAATGGGTCTATAGAACTAAGTATGCATCAGATGGAACTATTGAAAGACTTAAGGCAAGGTTAGGTTCCAAATGTTTTTCCCAAGTTGAAGGGATTGACTATAATGAAACCTTTTCTCCTATCACAAAAATGAACTCCATCTGCCTTGTTCTTTCCCTCGCATCCTTACATAACTAGGAATTCCATCAAATGGATGTCAATTCTGCAATCTTACATGGTGATTTATAGGAGGAAATTTACATGGAACAACCCCCTGGATATGTTTAGAATAACTCTAGCATTTATGTCGCCTTAGGAAATCCTTATATGGCCTTAAGAAAGATCCTAGATCTTGGTATGCCAAAATGGATAGCTTTCTACTTGACACTGGTTTTTCTAGATGCCATTATGACCCCAATGTCTATACTAAGAAAGAAGGAAACCATCTGATCATACTTTTTCTTTATGTTGATGATCTTATCCTTACTGGTAGTGACGCTAAGATTTTAACCCATGTGAAGTACAGTCTTAAACAAAATTTTGAAATGTCAGACTTAGGAAATTTGCATTATTTTCTTGGTCTCCAAGTCTTGCAAACCAAAGAAGGAATATTTCTTTCCCAGTCTAAGTAGGCTCGTGACCTTCTTCATCGCTTTCACATGGAATATTGTAAACCAACCCCTTCTCCCTTCCAGGCTTGAGTCAAACTTTTTACCACTTGTACTTCACCTGAAGTAGATGCTACCTTGTATCGTCAGCTTGTTGGAAGCCTCTTATACTTGACTCATTCCCGTCTTGACCTTTCATTTTTCGTTGGTCGTGTTGCCCGTTATATGAAAACACCTCATGAAATTCACTGGAAAGCAACAAAAATAATACTTTGATATATTCGAGGTACAATTCAGTTTGGGAATCATTACAGTACAGGGGGGAAACCTTTGTTGGTTGGCTTCACTGATTCATATTGGGCCGACGATCCTGATGATCGAAATTCTACTGCAAGTTATGTTTTCAGTCTGGGATCTGCACCTGTCACTTGGGCTTGTAAGAAACAACAAGCTCTTGCTCTTTCTTCAGCAGAAGCAGAATATCGAGCCGTAGTTAATGCCAGTCAGGAAGCTTTATGGCTTCGACAGATCCTTTTAGAGTTTGGATTCGAGTAGAAACATCCTACTCCACTTTGGTGCGACAATCAAAGTGCTATCAATCTCTCCAAAGATCCAGTTCTACATCAACGCAGCTAACACATTGAGCTACATATGCACTTCATCAGAAATCTTGTTCATGATCGTGCTCTTGAAGTGCTCTTTTTCCTTGCAGATGATCAAGTTGCATACATCTTCACCAAGTCTCTTACAAAAGAGAATTTTTATAAACTTCGATCTATGTTAGGCGTTCAGGAATTTGTCATTAAGGGGGGATACTCTCTAATTCCTCCTTCCTTCTCCTAATGGTATCAATTTTGTAAATCCTTCAATCATATCCCAAGTTGTTCTTAAGGGGGGATGTTAGGATATTTAGACACTTAGGAGTTAGTTACGATCAACTTGTGTAATATATTCGTTAGGTAAAGTGTGTTTCTTTAGTATGCATTAGTATGCATTTGTAAATATTTAATTCGACAGTCACGATATGTTCTAGACATAGAGTGATCTGACAGTTCAACTTCTCTTACATCATACCTACCCTTGATCCATGGCTTAAAACCCGATTGGTCCATGATATCTATTTAAAGAGCATGGAGGGTCATTGGCTAATTGATCTATTATGAGAAGCCCATTTGTAACTTTCTTTGTTTTGCATAATAAACTGCCTCAAGTAGCTATTTGGATGGGGCTGTGGAGTGTTTCCCTCTCGAGGGTCTTAACCATGTAAAAACATCGGTGTGTCGATCTGTGATATGTTTGTGTGAGTGGCTGCTCTTCGTGTTCGGTCTTTTGGGAGTACCCTGTGTACTTGAACACCTACACAATTGGATTCCCTATCCACAACCAATCCCATGAAGAAAAATTCGACCTCCACCAAGTCGACCTCAATCTCAATAAAACCCTCTTCTTTCCCCAATCTAGAATATGATTCTGTTGAGAATGTGAAGAAAACTAGTGCTAAAGTTTATGTATATTAATTTATCAAATTACCACATATATAGGGGAGTTTGATTAAGAACCTTGAAAAATTGGCTTCTAAGGAAGGGAAGAGAATTAATGTGGGGGAACACAAAGATATGGGAAAATATGCACACAATGTAGAGTCTAATGGGTCAAACAGTAGGATTCAATATTCTATCAATACTTCTCTAATTGGAAAAAAGGTCAAACTCTAATACAACTCCATTTCTTTTGAATTTTGAAATATTTAAGATGAATCTATTAAATGGATACGTTGCTACTAACTGGTCCCAATTGTAGTTTCCATACAATGGGAAACATAACAAGATTAAAGTCGATCATGAAAGATGTAAGTAACACACAATCAGATCAAGTGTTGGATGATGATTCTCAAAGATCCATAAGGAAATAAAACATTTATAACTTGTAGACTGGAGTTTGATTGAACTAATAACAATGTTGAATAATAATACCTGATTAAAGGGTTAAGAGAGGTAGTATACATGTAGGTAAAATTGTTAAAGATTTTTGGTGACTTCAAGATCATTGTTAAGTAGGTTCGTAACTCGATCCATTGTATTTTGAGTCACTTGAAACACTACCGAAAAGAGGTATAGGATTTACTTAATTATTTTGATGCTTTCAATATTCTTTCCATTGTTTGGATGCAAAATTATGATGTTGATCTAATAGACGTGGCCTAGTCTAATTCAATCTATGATATTTTTAACTAGTATTTTTTAAGTGGAATTACTTTTTCACCCAGTGGAGAGTGTTTGATGATGATGAACATATCATCAATTTACTCACTCTAGAGGAGGCTAGAAAAATAGGATCACAAAGCAATAAGTCCCTAGTAAAATAGTAACTTTGTATAAGTCCCTAGCTAATTTAATTGCATTTTTTCATTAATATACTATGGTTTGGACTTAGGTAGCTTAATTGGGCATAAAAACTAGTTAAATTGGGGATTTCACACCTACATGAGCGCTCTAGCTTAGTCAAACCTCCAAAAGTGTGCCCTCATCATTGCAGGTGTGCTCCCATTCATTGAATGTGGACATTGTGGTTTACTAGGAGCACTAGAGGTGTATTTTGTCCAATTTTGGAGCATTTAATGCCACCTAGAGCCTCTCACTCACCTTATTTTGCACACCCACGCATGCCAAGGAGTCATTATTGCTCCAAGTCACTTCAGCCACATCCACACAACTCTTCATGGCCATTTGGGCTGAGTTGGAGCGATTTTGGCCCACCTAGGGGGGATTGAGGCCAATTTGGCAAATTTCACATGTACAGTCATTTTGGGCTTCCCGATACGTATGAAACACTTTAGATGTGATATAAACCTATTACTAACATATTAACATGTTATAAAGTCAAATAATATCCAGTTTCAGCTCACATTGCATGTGTAAAATTGTTCTCTTTTAATGGTTTTTTGCTGGTTTTGCATGAAATTAAATTTGTGAGTTTCTCTAAGACTCCTAGATATTGATTTAGATAAAAATTATCACATGGTATCATATTTTAGTGGAGTTTAGTGTGTTTTAGATCAATCTTGAGCGTTTGAACTGCATTTTTAAGAGAAATTCCAGATAAAATTGAGTGTTTTTGCAGGACATTCAAAAAATTTCTCACCATTAGCAGAGGAAAAAATGGAATAAACCCACATATTTCTTACCCCCTTCAATTTCTATGTTTGGAAGGAAGAAATGGTTATTAATTTGAGATCCAAGGGTCTCTACAAATTTGCCATGGGCACATAGGTGTAGCCAAACTCTGCTGTAAAGAAAGCCAAGTACTTCTATAGAATTGATGAAGCCCATGGATTTTTATGCCTGAGTATCTAAAGATATATTTTGTTTCATATAGATAGCTTAACAACCCCAAATGAATTCTAGGGAAAGCTAGAATCACTCTTTGGGAAAACTAATGAACTGAGAGGACATCGGCTTGAGAACAAGCTCATAAGACTGAGCCCAACACATTTTCAGACTATCTAGGATTATACGCTAAGTTCAAGTCTCTAGTTATTCAGCTAAAGCAATGTGGGATTGAGAAGAAATAGGATCATTTGATACAGTCCATCCTTTCGAAGTTGGGCCCAGAATTTTCAGTGTTTGTAAGCACATTTCATTCCGGCAAATTGACACTTCGAAACTGAAAAATGGAAAAACTAGCTAGCTTCATGGAATCCATCACCCATGAGAAAGGAAAATGAGTTCAAATGGGCACCATAAAGGCTAAGGATCAATATTTTTCCATGGGTGTTTTGAATGCCTCCAAGGGAAAGCAGAAGGAAAAGAATTCGAAGCAGCTAGAGAAGAGGAAATCAGAAAAACCCAAATCCAGTGATGGGGGTTAGAATCCTCCCAAGGAGAAGGAAAAGAAGGGGAAAGAGAAAAAAAAATGCACATATTTCTAGAAGGGATGGCATCCAAATAGCTCATGCATGAAGAAAACCATTGACCAGATGGCGCAAATGCTGGAGAAAAATAACATCCCTGTCCTAGATGGCGTAAGGATGAAAGATGGCAACTCCAGTTCATACAGTAAGGAGAAATGTCATGCCTTGGTAATAGGTACCTCTAATTCCTCAACCTTCATCATTGATTCAGGGGATTCCAGACACATATTTTCCTCAAGATATCTCTTATCCTCCATGCATTCGAATGCTGTCCCATCAGTTCGAATGGGAGATGACTCTGAAATCTAGATCAAGGGAATTGGTAAGATTGATTTGGAGTATGGTTACTTTAGTGATGTGCTATATGTACTAGACTTGGAAGAAAATTTGCTACTAGTCTATATTATGACCCATACAGGAGAAGAAAAGAGAGTGAAATTCACTCCTGACTTGGTAGATATTTGCATAAATCTCATCAAACCAAGTTATGGCAATTGGGTATGTAGACCACCAAGAGAGGATGTACAAGTTCTCAAATTTCCTCCCTAGTTCCAATGACCAAGCGCTCCTCTCACATGACAATGAGACTTCCAAGATATGGCATGAGACATTTGGACACATGAACTACAAGTACCTCCAAGCACTGCACATAGATGAGATGGTGGAAGGACTTCCTCAAATCATATCATCAAATGGAGCTTGCATTGGGTGTGTAGTTAGGAAGCATTCAGAACACAACTATGAGAAGGGGAAGGAAAGGAGAGAAACACAACCACTTGGGTTAGTACATTCATATCTGATTGGTCCTCCACCCACTCCATCCTATGGTGGATCAAGGTATGTACTCACATTCATCGATGACTACTCGAGATTCTGCTGGGTGGACTTCCTTAAATTGAAATCTGATTTTTTTGAGAAATTGAAGATTTGGAAGGCCCTAGTAGAGAATCAAAGTGGGGATAGGATTAAAATCCTTAGGATTGATAATGGGAAAGATTATATCAACAAAAATATGCAGCAACTTTGAGAGGAATGTGGCATTCAAATGCAACATTCAACTCCATACACACCACAACAAAATGGTGTGGCAGAGAGGAAAAATAGATCTCTCAAGGAGATGGCCACATGCATGATTGAGGCAAGGGATATAAGTCCCAAGGTTTATGCTGAGGCCATTAATTATGCTGCACATATACAAAACAGGGCATTCCATGAATCAGTCAAAAGAAAAATTCCGGCGATAAACCAAATGTCTCAAATTTCAGGATTTTTGGATCAAGAGCATGGGCTTGAATTCCTTCTGAAAAGAGGAAGGCCTTGTTATCCAACTTTTTGTACCATAAGTTGGGTTACCTGAGGAGCCGCCAGTTGACAGACTTGTTCAAAGTCTGATTCCAGTGTATCAGTTAATCCGTCTGCTTGTCTAGCCAATATTGGCTAGTCACTTTTTTATTTGAATAATTTTGACCATGGCCTCGCGGGGTTTGTAATAAAATGTGCTAGTAGGGTATTTTTGAGTGGTTCGGTCTCCTGAGACGTAGAATCTCAAATAGGGTATTCCAAGGAGTTTTTTTCCCATGACAATTATGCTTTGCCTTTAGCCGAGTATAATTGACGAGGTTTTCTCCCGCTTCCTCCAAAGCTGGAATGCCCGATGTTGAATTCTGGGCCTTGGGAGGTTATTAGAGCCCAACTAAGTGTTATAAGCCTACTAGACATTATTTAGATAGATCATGGTCATGTCCTAAGTCATCTGGACATATAAAACAATTTCGAAAAAATCTTTTTTCGAACAGTGAAAAATTATTTTTTAACTTTTAATTACTTTTCCTAAGTTTTTTGGGTTAATTTTTCCATAAATTAAATGGAAAAAACCCGTTCGTGATCCGGACTCAGAATTTAGTGATTGAAGGCTCTAACCTTAAGCAAAAAATCATTCTTGATCAGCCAGCCAGTCAGAACCAACTTTCAGATCAGCAAGCAATCAGACACATAATGCCTTTTTACTCAAAAAAGTCAGTTTTGAGTAAAAAATGATTTTTAGTAAAAAAATGATTTTTATTAAAAAATGATTTTTATTAAAAAAAAATGATTATTTTGGAGAAAACTAAAACTCTCCAAATTAATCCAAATTTAGTAAAGTAAAAGGCTAAATGACATCTCATGGAACACTTATGATGATTGGAGTTATCATAACTCAGCTTCAGTCATCATTAAGAGAGCAATTAATTTATTATCAGTTATCAGACATGTCATCTCCAGCTAAAGATGAGATGGAGAGCACTCATTGGTCCGGTGATTTGATCGAGGTGAAGACTAAAGCTTGCACCATCAGTGGGCTTCCCAAACCTAACGGAGGCTCTAGCCAGACCTAAGGATGAGCTTACCTACATCACACATGTGGGCTCATCCTTGGCTTGTTTTCAGTGCACAGGTTTGGAGTGGGGGCGCCTTGCCTGGGTGGAGGCCTCCCCTCACTCCCTGTTCTCCAGTTTAGGTCTGGGCTCTTTGTTAGGTGGCTAAGCTAGTTAGGGTTGGTTTTTTGGTTTTAGGGTTTTAACACTCTCTCATTTGTTAAATAGAGGCTCTTTCAGCTCTATTAT
>LPNX010001710.1:25776-40067 GCA_001517045.1 Pseudotsuga menziesii | reverse complement strand
CATTGCAGGACCTACAAATATCTTCTTCTTCAAAATACAAAAAGAAAGCTGGGAGTCTAGCTCTCTCTCTTGGGTTCCATCCATAATTTCAAATACTTTCTTGGTTACCTATCTTCCTTCTTCTAGTTCTCTCTTTGCTCCTTGATCCCCTTGTTTTTCTTGCTTGCTAGTCTTTTCCTCCGTGCTTGGTTTTTCCCCTTCTTATCGTTCCTTCATCGCTGCCCTATTTTCACTCAGCTTTGCAGCCCTCTTTCTTCTCTTTGGGCAGCCCTCGTTTTACCTAGTTTTCACCCCTTTTCTCATGCTTTGGACAGCTCTCTTTTTCCTCCTTGTGGACAGCCCTCTTTTGACTGTTCGCTGCCCTTTTTTTTTTTACTGTTTTACAGCCCCCTTTTCTCCATTTTGGACAGCCCTAGCATGCCCTAGTTTTCCTTCCTTTTTGCCCCTTTTTTGCCCTAGTTGTTGGGCCCTCTTCAACCTTGTTTGTGGCCTTTTTGTCCACTTTTTGTTCGCTGCCCTGTTTTTTCATTTTTATGACAGCCATTTGTTTTCTCTTTCACTGTCCTGTTTTCTTAAATTTTTGTCTTCCTTTAGCTTCATAGTTGACTGCCCCCTTTTTCCCCTTCTTTGGTTTTGATCCTCCTTTCGTTTTCTTGCCTTCTTTCCCTCATCTTCCTTTGTTTCAGCCCTCTTTTCACTTTGCTCTTTCTCTCTCTTTCAAACTTCCTCTTCCCTTTTTTTTTGAAAAAGTTTTGAGAAAAGTTAAAAGTAAAAGTAAAAGTACTCTCCTTTTTTACACAAGTCCTAATATTAAGTAGAGTGATTTTGCTTTCATTTGAAAAGTCCTTTCAAGGATTAAAATCCTTAAGGCATTTTGTATAAAGTTTAATAAAAAATATTGTGTTTGAGTGGGGTTTTTAAGTCCCCACTCTCATCCTCCCCCATTTGGGGAGGCTTGTGTTGTGTGTATGCTTAGATTAGTTCTTGTTTTCATCATTGATTATATCTCATGCTTAGATCACTAATTGTTGATTCATCACTTCTAGATCATTAATTAAGTTGATTACTCTGTTTTAAATTGTCTACCATTCTAAGTAAATCAACTGTGCAAATCTACTGAATCACACCACAAGGTAGATCAAGAGTGCTCTCTATCAGAGAGTTGTCTTTTCATTGTTTAATAAGTTAATCAATTAATATTGAAAGTCTCTTGAACTTGCTGCAATCCAAGTCAAGAGCACTCTCTATCGGAGAGCATTCCCACTGCATATCCTTGCATCAAGCATATAGATTAACTAAGTCTCTTGAACCACTGTCATAAGACGAGGTCAAGAGCGCTCTCTGTCGGAGAGTTTTAATTAATTAAGTTAATAAAATTCGCAACTCACATCCCTTTAATTAATTAACCCCCTTCCCCCTTTGTCGGAGTATGCTCTGACCGATCTTCGATCGGAATACCCATAAACGACATTGTATCTTTAAACCCCACGAGAGGAACTTAACTAAAACTTTTCCCCATAACCAACGCACCAGCGTTGTTCGATAAATACCGAGGCATGTGCGAAAATTCCAAGTGTGGGCGCCGGGATACCTAATCTGGGCACTGGTAGTTAAGTTATTGAACACTTACCTTTGACCCCAGACAGGTCCGTCATGTCTTCGAACGGAGCCACTACAGGTATTACCGGTTAGGAAATCCAGCCACCATGAGTGAAGATCACAAGCAAAAAAATCTTAAAATCTACCAAGAGCACTTGCAAAACGTAATACTCACTAGCTTAAATTCCTAGACTTTATTTCACGTGCTTATTTGACTCCATAAGGCACTGGTCCTTTGTTATATTGGATTAATTTTCTATCTTGATCAACTGTCTATGGTCCATTTCAATTGATTATATTTGAATGCTTAAGTTATAAGTCTGGAATATTTTCTTATATGTGTGATCTCTTGTTAGCAACATGGATTGCTTTAATTAATCATCATCCCCTTAATATTAATGATTTTAAATCACAATAACTCCTAAACAACACCCATCCACATCCAAAACATCTAAAAATTAACTTAAACATTGAGCCATAGAAAACTCTTTGTTAGGGACTACCCCCCTTGGCTTCGTTAGGAGTTAGCCTAAACGGAGGAGCTAGGAGTAGGTGACAGTACCTAGCTCCGTGCTTTCCCCCAAGGTCACACCTCTCCCACTTTCTCAAGTGAGGAGACAACTTTTAGAATATTTCTGCTGCTGGTGTGCAATCGGCGGACAACAGGCCTTGCAGCCACAAAGAAAGGAATGCATAATGGTTGGTTATAGTAAATATACAAAATGTTACAAACTCTTTGACACATCCACACTCAATACTTTCATTGAGAGGAGTGTGTAATTCGAAGAGGATCCAATACCATATTTTGATCTTGCACCAGGGGAATGCTCTTCTCCCCAACAACTTGATGAAGTAAGTGATGATTCATGCTCTATATTTTATGATATTCCTGATAATGATATGTCTATAGATGAAATTTCTGTAGATGAGTCACCATCAAGGCCCAAGTGGGATGAAAAAATCATACAAGTTACAGGGGAATTGGCAGGCAATCCCCAAGAGCCTAGGAAGACTAGATATCAATCTAACAATGCTTCCTTTGCAAGTGAAAGTGATATTGTTGAGCAATATTATATTATGATTAGATCTGATCCACAGTCATATCAGCAATCTTGTCATGACCCAATATGGAAATCAGCAATGGAAGAAGAATCCCATTCTCTCCAAGAGAATGAAATATGGGAATTGGTTCCCCTTCCTCCCAAGAGGAAGCTTGTTCAATGCAAGTGGATATTTCGAACCAAAATTGGTGCTGATGGTTTAGATGTGAATTAAAAAGGAATATTAGTTTCTAAGGGCTACTCTCAAGTCCATGGTGTGGACTACAACAAAAGCTTTGCACTGGTTGCAAACATGGATTCCATAAGAGTAGTTCTAGCAATTGCAACTAGTAAGGGTTGGAAAGTGCACCATATGGATGTCAAGAGTGCATTCTTACATGGTGAGATACATGAGGATATATACATGCATAAACCTGAAGGTTTCCAAGATGATTGTTCACTTGTTTTTAGGTTGACTAAATCACTATATGGACTCAAGCAAGCCCCTGGGCTTGGTATGCAAAAATGGATGCTTTCTTGCTCTCTATTGGTTTCATTAGATGAAAACATGATCCAAATGTTTATTTGCAGCAACATGATGGTATTTTGAAAGTTATTTTATTTTATATATATGACCTATTAATTACAGGGAGCTGCAACAATCAAATTGGTTCAATTAAGGCATCTCTACATATTGAATTTACCATGATCGATCTAGGATTGCTAAGGCAATTTTTGGGATTGGAAATTGAGAAATATGAAAGGGGAATCAGGATGAGTCCACCAAAGTATGCTTATGATCTACTAAATAAGTTTAACATGTCTGATTTTAAGGCATCCAAGTGCCCTTTCCTTTCTGGCATTATATTAGGTGAATTTGACAATTCTCCTTTGGTAGATTGTACATTGTACATGCAGCTAGTTGGTAGTTTGCTGTACCTTACACATACAAGACCTGATTTGTCTTATGATATAAGATATGTAGAAAGAAATATGAACCAGCCATAGGAGATCCATTGGAAGGAATCCAAAATAATCCTCCAGTATTTCTAGGAAACAAAGAATTTCGGGGTGTACTATGCAGCTAGTGCTTCACTTCAACTAGCTGGATTTTCTGATTTGGATTGGGTTGGAGATCCCACCGACATAAAATAAACTTCAGTTTTTTTTTTCATGCTTTCTAAAGGTCCTATTCTGGTCTATCAAGAAACAACATACCATTTCTCTTTCTTCAGCAGTGGCTGAGTACAGGGCAACATTCAATGCAGCTACACAGTGTGTTTGGTTGCAAGGAATTCTTTAGGAATTTGGCGTAACAATTGATTCTCCTACCAAAATTTAGGTGGAAAATAAAAGTGACACAAAGATATATACTGATATAGTTTAGATACAGAGAACAAACTATATTGAGATCCATATGCACTACATCTGGGGCTTAGTGCATGACAGAGTGATTTCCTTACAGTATTGCCCATCCACCGAGCAAATTGTCGAAATTTTCACCAAGACTTTCACTGAGAATACCTTCACTCACTTGATATATTTTCTTGGGGTGAGTGATGGATGGTCATTTTTGCCATTTTTTTCAGGTTTCATCCCCATGTCCATTCTTGAGGGAAGGTTTTGTCCCATGTGGTTTTCCTTCTTTTCCTCACTTCATATGGCCAAATAAAATTTCTGATTATGTATTGAGGTGACTTCATCCTTTGTTGCCAAGGAATCCCACTTTATTTTATGATTTGTACTAATTTTTTGGTTAAGGGAGGGTTTTAGAACAATAATCCAACCCCTTATTACCTTAGTCTAAGTCCCTAGTCAATTTTATGGCATTTGTGCATTAATATACTATGGTTTGGACTTAGGTAGCTTAATTGGGCATAAAAACCAGTTAAATTGGGGATTTCACACCTACATGAGCGCTCCATCTCAGTCAAAACTCCACATGTGAACCCTCATCATTGCTGGTGCACTCCCATTCATTGAATGTGGACATTGTGGTTGATCAGTAGCGCTAGAGGTGGATTTTGTCCAATTTTGGACTGTTTTGGAGCATTTAATGGAACCTAGAGCCTCTCACTCACCTTATTTTTCACACCCATGAATGAAAAGGATTCATTATTTCTCCAAACCACTTCATCCATGTCCACACAACTATTCGTGGCCATTTGGGCTGAGTTGGAGCGCGTTTGGCCCACCTAGGGGATATTGAGGCCAATTTGGCCAATTTCACATGTACAGTCATTTTGGACTTCCCAAGCCTCACAAACTACTTCATATGTAATATAAAAATGTTACTAACATATTCACATGTTATACGGTCAAATAATATCTAGTTTCAGTTCACATTGCATGTGTAAAATTGTTCTCTTTTAATGGTTTTTTGCTGGTTTTGCATGAAATTTGATTTGTGAGTTTCTCTAAGGCTCCTAGATATTGCTATATATTGAAATTATCACAATAAAAATAAACAATATAAAAATATTAAACACACAAACACATTAAAAGAGAGACACCAATATAACATGGTTCACCCAAGATGGCTACGCCCACACAGAAATTGCCAATCCTTTATTATTATATCGTCCAACAAAATGAAGGGATACAACTTGTAGCAAACCCACTACACTTCCTCTTTAGTCTCTCACTCTCTCTCAAATAATCACATAGATCATTTAACTATGATACAATACAATTCAAAGTCGTAGTACAATTCTCTCCTTTTATAAGAGAATTAACATGGGAAAATACCATGGGTGACCTAATACCATGGGCCTGTAAATGGTTGGATGAAAAAAATCCCAAATTTTTTATTTTGTGTGCTTTTCCCTCTGACCCCCTTTCTCGGGAGTTGGCCTCTGAAACCCCCAAACGGGGAGTATGCCCCCCTAGACCCACCCAGGGGACAATGTCCTCCTGCACCCCCCTATTGGGAGGAGTGTATAATAAAAATAGGGTACAAACACAATTGAAAAATAACGTCTATGAATCAGGAAGATCAGGATCCACAACCAATAATATCCCACTTGGATACTGATCACAACAAATTCACTCCTACTGCACTTGTTGGAATATGTTCTGAACCTTGGACCTGAAAATTTTATCATCTCGACCTTCATGCTTGAAGGCCAATAGAAACAGAGCAGGAACTCAGTTTCTATTTGGTTACTACCTTTATCAACATGTATACAGGATTCTGGATAGTATGCATATTTTCCAAATTTAATAATTCATCTTCCATAATAGATCTTATAAAATGGAACTTGATCTATATGTGTTTAGTCTTATAATGGAAGGATGAGTTCTTTATAAGATGAATGAAACTCTGGTTATCACTATACAATCTTCTATTCTCCTGATTCTTACCCAATTCCTCCATGAGCCTCTACAACCAAAGCATCTATTTACCATCCTCTGTAGCAGCAACATACTCTACTTCCATTGTTGAAAGTGCAACAACCTTTTGCAGTGTCGAAATCCAAATTACTAATTTTCCACCTAAAGTAAAAACATATCATGTGGTGCTCCTCCTCTTATCTTTATCACCAACCATATTTGCATCAACATATCACTGCAGAACAATGTCTGAACCTCCAAAACATAATGCATGAGAAGTGGTACCTCTCAAATACCTGAGAATACATTGTACTTCCCTCTAATGCTCTTTACCTGTATTGTTCATATACCTTCTCACAAATCCCACTACATGTGAAATATTTGGTCTTATGCACACCATGGAATACATCAAGATGCCAACTGCTGATGAATAGGGAAACTTGGACATGTATTTTATCTCTTCACGTGTCTTAGGAAACATCTCTTTACTTATTTTGAAATGGCTGGCCAAGGGTGTATTAACTGGTTTTTCATTCTGCATTCTAAACCTCTCCAACACCTTTTTTGTGTACTCACCTTGAGACAATGTCAATTTGCGATTTTTCCTGTCTCTTGTTATTATGATACCAAGGGTTTGCTTTGAAGCACCAAAATCCTTCATCACAAATGTTTTTTCTAGTCTCTTTTTGAGCACATTTATATCCTACATGTTAGAACCTAAAACAAGCATGTCATCCACATACAATAACAAGATATATATTGTCCATTATCTAGCCTCTTGAAATAAACACAGTGGTCAGAATGACATCTACTATAACCCTGTTCTGTCATAAACTTATCAAATTTCGAATAACACTGTCTTGGATCTTGTTTTAGGCCATGCAAGCTCTTCTTCAACTTGCAAACCAAATTCTCGTTTCCTTTAACCTCATACCCAGGTGGCTGTTGCATATAAATCTCTTCCTCCAAATCCCCATGGAGAAAGGATGTTTTCACATCTAACTATTCAAGATGAAAATATTCTACTGCCACTAGACTTAAAATAGACCTAATTGAATTCATTTTAACAACAGGAGAAAATATTTCATCAAAATCTATACCTTTTTTTGGTGCAAACCCCTTTACCACAAGTCTATCCTTATACCTCTTGTTTCCTCCTTCTTACTTCAACCTATAAACCCATTTATTTTGCAGTGCTCTTTTACATGCAAGCAACTCAACCAAATCCCAAGTCTAGTTTATTACCAATGAGTCCATCTCCTCATTCATGCCCTATTCCCACTTCTTTCTAGTTTCCACTTGCATTGCCTCTTCATAACATTCTAGTTCACCAGAATCAGTCATCAATAAATAATATAGGGAAGGAGAGAATCATTCAGGGGGTCTACTTAACCTGGTAGATATTCTTACACTTGCAGGAATTTGTGGTATTTACTATTGTTATTAATTTTCTGGTACCTTTGGAACTTCATTTCCTTTGATTTCATCAAGAACTATGTCCTCTGTGTTTTCCTTTTACTATTTCTTTCCTTGCAACTGATATTTGTACATAACCTTTTCATTGAATACTACATCTCTACTCCTAATGGTTTTGTGATTTTCATAATCCCATAAGCGATAACCAAAATCATCAACCCTATATCCAATAAAGGTGAATTTCTTAGATTTATCCTCAAGCTTTGTTATATTTTCTTTATCAATATGGACAAATGCATCACAGCCAAAAGTTCCCAGAAATGAGTAGTTTTCCTTTTTACCTTTCCATGCCTCCTTTGGAATCTCACCATCCAAAGTGCTTGAAGGACCTATGTTTATTAAATAAATAGTAGTATCTACAACATCAACCCAAAACTATAAGGGGAACCTTGCATGCAATCTCATACACCTTGCACACTCCATGATCATCCCATTCATCCTTTCTAGCACACCATTTTATTATGGTGTTCCCAGGACTGTATTCTCTCTACTAATCACATGGTATGAATATTAACTATCAAACTCCTTACTGCAGTATTCAACTCCATTATCGTATCTAAGACACTTCAATATTTTCCCCGTCTCATTCTCAACCAAAGATTTACACTTCTTAAAAGTAGAAAACACATCATATTTTTGTCTAATGCAATAAACCCAAGTTATTTTTGTCTAATGCAATAAACCCAAGTTTTTCTAGTTGTATCATCAATAAAAGTAACATCATAATGAGATCCACCAATAAATTGTACCTAAGCTGGTCTCCATACATCTGTATGCACAAACTCTAACTTTTCACTCTTCTTCTGTTTCCCAACCTTGAGAAATCTAACTTTCCTATGTTTTCCATAAACACCGTTCTCACATAATTCCAAACTTACATTAGATCAAATTTGAGGTCTAAAATGAGCCTCCTAAGGAAAATAATAAAATAATAGTTATAATAATAACAAAATATTTTTGAATTTTTGAAAAAGAGAGAAAAAAATAACTTTTTTTTTCATTCATATTTTCAACATATCTCCCTGTCATTTTACTTAAATTTCGAGCGAGAGCACTCATTGGATGCATGATTAAATTATGCATCCAATGATTACCCACACTACATACTTTTGACGGATCCCAACCCACTAAAAATGTGAAATACATTAAAAANTTAATATTATATGTCAATCCAACCATTATGGTTGACTGTTTTCTTGAAGTTATATTGGTTCTTAAATTCAATGGCTCTTTTTTTATGAGGTGGTTTGTTTTCTTACGAGATGGATCATTTTATTATAAGGCCCATTTTATACCCCAAATTTTCTCTAATGCCTGCTTCGGATCTAGAAGCAATTTCCTTGAGTGGAGAATCTGCATCCCCTTCTCACTCATGTGGAAAAGCCTATGATGCCACAATGTTGTACCTGTTTCTATGGGAGCTGTAGAGATAGAATAATTAGTATTATGAGTACATAAATACAACATACCTATCTTATCTCCTTTTTCTATTACTGGTGCTCCTTTAGTGATCTTCCACCACATTTTTCCAAACATAGACAAACAACTGTTATCTCCCAACTTCCCTGTTGAGATCATATTTGTTTTCATAGTAGGAATATTCCTTACATATTTTAACAACCATTCATTTTCATTATTTAACTTAATCCGTACCTTACCCATTCCAACAATTTTACATGGTTCATCATCCCCCAATAAAACGTGTCCAAAATCCTTTGGAACATAATCATGAAAAAATTTCCTATGGGATGTAGCATGCCACGAATCCACTGAATCTACTATCTAGTAATCACTAGTATTATCTAATGCAAGAATCAAATAATCTTGTAATATATCACCTACTACATTATCTTCCTCTTGCTTCATGTCTCCTTTATTCTTTGGATCTTTGCAGTCTTTCTTTAGATGTCCTCTCTTACCATAGTTCCAACACTCTATATTTCCTAGTCTGGAATTGAACATTCCATTTCTAGACTTGTTGCGGTTACTTGGAATCTTTCCTCTCTCTTGTTTTCTTCCTCGACTCTTCATGGTTAATGCATTACTTGATGTCTCGCCTGTGCTTTTTCTTCACATTTCCCTACTAAGAATAACACTGACAACATCATCAAATTTAAGAGTGTTTGAACCAGAGACAGAGTTACTTACACCCATGACCAAGCCATTCCAAATTTTTGGCAATGAACACAAGATTAGAAGAGCTCTAAGATCATCATCAAAGTTCACTCCTACATATCTTAGATGATTAGTAACCATATTAAATTCATTTAAATGGTCAACATCAGATTCACATTTTGACATCGTCATATTAAATAAACGCTTCATTAGAAATACCTTATTGGAAGCCAAGGGTTTTTCATGGATCTTAGCCAATGCGCTCATCACACCCTCTGTTATCTTTTATTTTGAAATATTGAAAGCCACCGATGAAGGTAGGCACATCGGTATTGTTCCCAATGTCTTTCTATTAACAACCTCCCATTCTTCGTCCTTCATAGTCGTTGTCTATTTAGATTTTCTGCCCAACGGTAGGAATAAATCTTTTTGGTACAGATAGTCCTCCATTTGCATCTTCTATAATTGGTAGTTTTGGTCGTTAAATTTCTTGAATCTAAACTTTCCTTCTTCCGCCATTGCTCCCACTTGAACTGGGAACCCTTCTTTTTTTCTAGTTTACCATCCTAAAAGACCTTCGAATATGATACCAATTGTTATAAAAACAATATCGTAGAGCAATAACAATAAACAAGATGCAAATATTAAACACTCAAGAACATTACAAGAGAGACAACAATGTAATGTGGTTCACCCAAGATGGGCTACTCCCACATAGAAATAGCTAGTCCTTTATTATTATACCATCTAGAAAAATGAAGGGATACAACCTGCAAAAAACCTACTACACTTCCTCTTCACTTTCTCACAGTCTCTCTCACACAATCATAGAGATTGTTTTACAATGCTACAATATAATACACAACCGTATTACAATGTTTTCCTTTTGTAGGGGAATTACCATTGGCCCGTAAATTGTTGGCCAACAAACATGTGAAAAAATTCTTTAATTGGCTTCAACCTTGGACCCTCTTTCTTAGGAATGCTGTCGTCGAACCCCCCATCCAAGGGGGATGGTCCCCCATGGACCCCCACGGGGGGACGACGTCCCCCCGTAAACCGCTGCTGGGATGATTCTATAGTAAATCTAGGGTACAAACATGATTGAACAATAACATCTATGAATTAGGAATATCAGGATCCACAACCAAAAGGAGGACACTTTCAAAGATTTATTTAATGATGGAATACAATAAGAAGAGTTTCTCAAGGATAAATAAAAATCTAATGAAGACCATACAAGGACCTCAACAAACCCCATCCCAAATTTTGTGATAATAATGGAAAAGTTATATGACCTAGAAGAAAAGTTCAAGAAGGTAACAAATTGCAAGACAAACAACTCTTCTATGCAATATGAATTCGTTAACTTAGGCATAGAAAGAAACCCACAAAACATTAATATCAGAACTCAGTGCACTAAAAATGATAAGGCCACATTCATCTGATTATTTAAAGGATAGAAGGATGTATTCACATGGAACTATGATGACTTCATAAATTTTGACCCCAAAATCATGCAACATGATATTCCTTTAAAGCAAGAGGTCGATCCATTCCAACAAAAACTACGTAAAATGCATCACATTCTAGAACCCCCGGTCAATGAAGAACTCAACTAACTACTTTCTATAAAGATCATTTTTGTTGTAATACATACTCAATGGATAGGAAATCTCATACCTGTAAGAGAAAATAATAGAGACATCCAACTATGTATGTATTTTCAGAATTTAAATATATTTTCGAAGAAGGATAACTATATTGTTCTACGTTTGGAGTGGACTCTACAATGTGTTTTGGGATCCAAAATGTTTTACTTACAGGACTAATTCTTTGGATATAATCAAGTCTTGGTTTCTCATGAAGATAAACTTAAAACTAATTTTAGAACAAAATGGGGATCTTATTCTAATCATAAGATTCCCTTTGGACTAATAAATGCAAGGACAACCTTCCAAAGAGAAATGGAAATAGCTTTTCAGGAATTGATTGATAAATCAATTTCATCTTACCTAAGTGATGTAACAATATTTTCAAGAAATAGACAAGATCATATTCATCATCTCGGGAGTATCTTTGATCTATGCAAAATATATGGCATCTCATTAACCCCTAAGAAAATAAATTTTGTTGTAATACAATATAAATTGCTTGGGTTTGTTGTTTCAAAATATGGAATCATGATCAAACCATAAAGAACTAATACAATATCTTAGATTCTACTTCCTGATAAAAAGTCCATGCAATATTTTTTAGGGAAAATGAACTTTGTGAGGAGGTTCGTTCCTAGTTTGGCCGAAATTATTAAACCTCTACAATATATGACTAAGAAGGATGTTATATTTAAATGGGATACAAAATAATTCATTTCCATTAAATTAGCGGTAACACAAGCCCTTGTTTTGATAAGTCCCAATTTTGAAAATGCGTTTTTTCTTTACACATTTGCTTTTGATATATCCCACGAAGTAGTTTTGACCAAGAATCGTTCAAAAGAATTTGAAGTACCAGTTTCTTTTATGATTTTTGGACTATAAGGAGCACAACTAAATTACTAAAAGGCAGACAAACAATTTTTCATATTCTTTAAGGATGTTAAGCATTTTCATCCTTGTTGAAATATTTCACAAAAGTTATAGTGCCCTACCTCGCATTTAGAAATTTATTGGTGCCACAGGACATAGGGGAAAGAAGAGGAGTGAAAACACGAATTTGGGAAACAATTCTATTGCAAATCATTTTTTTTGTATGATTTCCAATTTCTCGGCCGAGAAAAAAGTCAACATATTTTTTCGGTCGAGAGTTGTAATATATCTCAGACGAGAAATTAACCACGGTTAAAATTCTCTCATCCAAGAGTTATTCCATAGTTAGATAATTTTTCGGCTGATAGTGTTAAAATTTCTCGTTCGAGAGTATTGCCATAATTTTTACATTAAACTCTCGAAAATGTTTCTCATTTGAGAGATTAGATTCCTTTTTAACTCTCGACCAAGAAATGTTTAACTATATAAATGCAAACCCGCTCCCTGCTTAGCCGACCATCGTCATAATTTTTCTGGTTTTTCACTCTCAAGCTTTCACCCTGAAAACTAAGCCATTGCTTTTCATGCTTGGTAAAGGATTTTTGGGCTTCTTCTTAGTCCATCGTCATCATTTCACTGGTTTTTCGGTCAGGGTAATAGGTTTTTGGGCTTCCACTTAGTCCACCATCGCATCATTTTAGGTGTTTCGGTCAGGCAGGGTAAGAGTTTTTCACTCTTAGTAAGGCCTTTTAGGGCTTGCAAACATATTTTGGGAACCCATTTCATGTGCCATTTTAGTCAACCATCATCATCATTCCACCTCACACCAAGACGAAGGGGTTTTCGCTCAATTAGGTCATAATTTTATATCCTGGTACATGCATTTTTTCATTCTTCGCAATGTAGTGGGTAATTGAAAATAACTGATTTAGGAACATGTAGAGATACAAATCTTACTACTAATACTTAAAGTAAATGTATTATGTAGGAATACCTCATTCAATAATTATTGGGATGCATAAGCATTATAAGAGGTTTCCCTGGAGAATAATTGACCTCTTTCCTAATATTTTAATTGAGATGTAATGAATAAAAGGAGAGTTAGGATAAATGAAAATAAAACTAAATCTAGATTCTAATCGTGTTAAGGGAAGACCCTACATATTGAATCCTAGAATCACCATTGTTGGGCCATTTGGGGTACTGAAAATAATTTATTATTTAATAATAATTGCAAACCCTAATATGAAGGATGAATGAAATATTATGGAATAACTTTTTTGGAGTTGCATATATATTTTCCTCTACAAATACGAGTTTTCCATTATGTTGCATTCGCCATAAAAAATTGAATGGTCGAGGGAGGTTTTTCAAATTGACCAAACATAAATCTTCTGATGAAACATCCTTCCCTGACTGGCTAGCAATGGAACCTCCTGGGAACTCACTGACTGACTTACTTATTGGAAATGATTTATAACCATTGGGAATGAATTTTAACGCTTGACTATCCCAACAAACAAACAACCAAACAAACATGGACTCAAGGGTTTTTTATTTAGGGAATTCCAATGGTCCACTTGGGGTACTGAAAATCATTTATTATTTAATAATAATTGAATTTTTCATTTCATAAATTTCGCTATGTTATTAGGTATGGAATATTTTACTTCTAGGGGAAATGAGAACCTATCCACTTATTGGGTAGGAGAGAAACCAAACAAGGGATTGTCCAAATCGAATCAGCTGGTCGAAATAGAGATTTGTTGCCCCACCCCAACCCATGAATGCTAGAATCTGTGGTGGCGGCAAAATTGATGGAAGGAGACCTACATATTGAATCCTAGAATCAGATAGAGGGTAAAAGGAGAAATAGATTAATATTGGTTATTAGTCTCATATTCCTGAATCATATTTGAATATTTCAATTATGATTCAAGACAAGAAGACATGATCCCTAGAAATTCGAGTATCTGTTGATTTGTAGACCTCAACCCCAATTATGACCATGATTAGTTCCCACCCCACTTATGTCCATGATTAGTTTCCAACACCCTTTAGTGACAAGGTGCTAGATCATGTTGCAGGACAGAAACAACACTTACTCCTTATAGTTGGATTCTTGCGGTACAAATAAGTATGTATTACCAAAGAAGATAAATAATATGGCCTTCAGAACTAAATGGGGATATGATGTGTA
>LPNX010001710.1:12360-25520 GCA_001517045.1 Pseudotsuga menziesii | reverse complement strand
AAACTATGCCAGTACTAAAGTGGAAGGCCTAGCCATGGTATACATGCTCCATATGTTTGAGCATTATTTGTTAGGTGGGTATTTTAAATTCTTCATAGATCATTGAACCATGAAGTTAATAAAACTATGTTGGGAGGTCATATCTAAATATGGTGACTCTTATTTTAGGAATTTGACTTTGAGGTTAAATATCTCTATCTACAACATCATAGATAAGCGTGAGTAAGATATAAGCACGAGTAAGAACTACTGTAAACACGCTATTTCAATAAGGAGAACATGAACACCATAAATTAATGGGAATAAGAAGAAGCATCAAGCTACGTAATGAGTACAGAGCTTACTACTAATACTTACAGTAAATGTATTAGCTATGTAATATCCATAATGTATGTGCATATTGTACAGTGATCTAAATATCTCTACTAGAATAACCCTAGTTATATCAGTATTCTTTGTAAGTTCTTATAAAAAATACAAAGCATAGTTTTTGAGGCTGATCCGGACTAGGTATGCCCCTTCATGTCCACCATATTTTTGAGGCTGATCCAGACCATATCCAATATTAGATGCTTACTAGAACTACTCAGTAAGACTGAAAACAACAATCCTAGGTGGAAGAATGTAATATCCCAAACTGAATTTGGTATAGATTATTGTGATTGTTCTCGTGTTTCGGTTGATGACTCTTGACACTTCTCTGATCAATACATTCATTAACGTCTGTTTTGTTTGTAAATGAGGGTGTAATGTTTGAATAGGGTTTATTATTAGGAACTTTCACAACACAATTAAGGGTTTCTTATCATAATAGAGTTGCTGATATATATACTCAGTAATGATCTTTATTTGTATCCAATATCAGACTTAACCTAGAGATTCATAAAAATTTCAATATATATCCATAAATGACAGCAGCATAGAAATAATGTAAATTCAGGAAATTATCATATCTGATCTAAGAAGTACCTTGGAAAAAAATAACTGAGATGGCAGTCTTTTAAGCCTTGACATAGTTGAATTGTAGATGACTGTACAACTGCTTTTAGTGTTCAAGGTGATGCCCAAAGTCTGAAGATAACGAATTCCTAAGAATGTCCCAGCTATGCAAATAATTAATTTCCCATATTCATGGTTCACGCCGTCTCAAATAGTGATAAGGGTGGATTGCTTGATGGCTGTAGTAACTTGATATAAACATGCATATTTATGAATATGCTTCAACGAAATGGAATCTTTGAGTACCACGCTTATCTAGGAGCACCTTCCATGTGTTGATCCCTTCCTTCTTATGTGAATGCAGATCTCAAATAATAATGGAAAGTCTATCTCTGAGGGCTGTAGCAGTTTAATGTAGAAACAAAGATGATGAATAAGCCCCAATGGAAGTGGGTTTACTTGAGAGCTATGCCCAGATTGGAGGAAGGGAATCCAGATAGACTAATGACACCTCTCTTGAGTGTATGCAACCCTTAAATATGTGAACATGATCTCTTTAGTACTCCATCCCTCTTATCTAGGGAAATTTAAGTGAGCCTTCGTTGCGTTATTGCCTTCCTATAGAGATCATGCTTATTAAGCAGGCTGAGTTCCCTCGTGATAATCCTCTGCTGACTGGTAACTTGTTGCCAATAGAATGAACCCTTTCCCGTAGTAAATCACTTCCTTGTGCTTTGAGGAGGAATGGATTGAGATAACCATGATTTCAGTATATAAGTCAGGAGTAGTAGTATAGAGGAAGATTTTTTCCCAGAATTGGTGGAGACCCCCCTTTCTCAACAATGATAGGATAGTTGCCATGATTAATGAACGAATACGCCCAACTATAAACTTTAAGGAAGCTACAAAAATTCCCTAAACACAATGAATCTCTAATGCAATGAAGTACACAATGGTGAATTTGGATGATTCACCCTATAAATTGGTTAGTTTGTATAGATTTCGCCACCGAATCCAATTAGGTCAAGGCAATCCACCCTAAACCCTAAGTAGCTCACCGAGCTCCCAAAACGTGTTTCCAAAAGATGAATAATAACAATGATACCCTTTTGGTTCAACTAACCTTTTTATATAGCTTTTAGGCTTTGCATGTCAGTTTTAGGGTTTGCATGCATGCCACTTTTAGGGTATGCATGTCACTTTAGGGTTTGCATGCATGTCACTTTTAGGGTTTGAATGCATGCCATTTTTAGGGTTTGCATGCATGTCACTTTTAGGAACATTTCAAAGATAGTGGCAAGACGAGTATAAAAAAATACTCTTAAAACTCAAGTATAAAATAGTAGTCTTGGGTGTAAGCCACAATGGCAAAATGAGTAGAAATAAATACTCTTGAAGCTCATGTTTTTGGTAGCTGACCAATTTATCTAATTTAATATTTAAAGGAATTTAGGTATTTTTGTGATATTAGTTTATTTGTCCCCTAAATATTTCTCATTTTTCTTTTCCAGGTAACATATTTGGGAGGGAACCTCCCGGGCGGTTCCTCTCATTCCAAGGATGGTACCCAGGGTAAACCCTACATTGTTCAGGGCACAAGGCCATGTTAACAACTCATGAATAGATTATGTATAGCTAATCAACATTCATCTCACTAAGAGGAAACATGTTAGAAAGTGGGATTTGAACTTCGGTGGGGAGGGTAGCAACTTTTTTGGACACCACTTTTGTCCTATAATTTTGAAGAATAGGGGCATGTATCTAACAAAATGTCTAATGATTTCACAGTCTAGTTTTGTGCTCATTTTTGCAAAGAAAGAAAAGAGATGTCCATGAAAGCCTCTCTTATCCCAATTAAGATGTGTTTCTTAATCAACAACATAATTTTATAGGGCTGCCACATGAAGACCACATGATGTGTTTCACTCTAGTTTGGGATGTATAACCATCCTTGGGAACTGAATTTTGTGTCATGATGTTCATTTGGCGATGTCTACCATTAGATGTGTATCTTACATCCCCATTAAATATGTCACTCGAGGAATAATTGTATTCAAAAATTCCTATTCAATCAATGAAGTACACAATGGTGAATCTAGATGATTCACCCTAGGAATTGGTTAGGTTGTATAGATTTCGCCACCGAATCCAATTAGGTTAAGGAAATCTTCCATAAACCCTAATTACCTCACTAAGATCCCAAAACGTGTTTCCAAAATATGAATAATAACAATGATACCCTATTGGTTCAACCAACCTTCTTATATAGATTTTAGGGTTTGCATGCATGCCACTTTTAGGGTTTGCATGCATGTCACTTTTAGGGTATGCATGTCACTTTAGGGTTTGCATGCATGTCACTTTTAGGGTTTGCATGCATTTCATTTTTAGGGTTTGCATGCATGTCACTTTTAGGAACATTTCAAAGACATTGGCAAGGAGAGTAGAAAAAAATACTCTTGAAACTCCAGTAGAAAATAGTAATCTTGGGTGTAAGCCACAGTGGCAAGATGAGTAGAAATAAATACTCTTGAAGCTCATGTTTTTGGTAGCTGACCAATTTATCTAATGTAATATTTAAAGGAATTTAGGTATTTTTTGTGATATTAGGTAATTTGTCCCCTAAATGTTTTTCATTTTTCTTTTCCAGGTAACATATTTGGGAGGAAACCTCCTGGGCGGTTCCTCTCATTCCAAGGATGGTACCCAAGGTAAACCCTAGATTGTTTAGGGCACAAGTCCATGTTAACAACTCATGAATAGATTATGTATATCTAATCAACATTCAGCTCACTAAGAGGAAACATGTTAGAAAGTGGGATTTGAACTCCGGTGGGGAGGGTAACAAATTTTTCGGACAACCACTTGAGCTGCACTGAATTGACTCCCTAAATGTTTCTCATGCCAAAACAACACTGTATAAAATTGATACATGTGTTTGAATTTTACAAACTTATTTTTTATCTAAAAAAATGAGTGCTCTTTCACTTTGTCGTTCTCAAATCTTCTTAACCAGGTCAATCTCATAGAAAGAAAAATATCCCAGTAAGTGCTGCAAATCCATTGCTTCCCCCATTCAATGTGCAATCATGAACGAACAAAACAATTTACCAAGGATTGGTTGGCAAGTTTGGTTGATCTATTGTTAAAAGAGAAATATTAATGTCAAAGAAATATGTATGAAAAAGGTTGAAATTTCAGATCAATAAGGCTCAATTTGGCCGAAATTTTTGAGAAATAAGGCCCAGTTGGGTTGAAATTTCAGATCTAATTTATGATCAAATGTGTCAACATTTTAGAGATTAAGTATGAATTTGGATTAAATATCGAATCTTAAGGCTCAAATAGGCTTAAATGTCTAAGCTTAAGGTGCCAAGGGCCAACATTTTAGAGCCTAAGGCCTCTAAGGGCCTCTAAGGGAAAAGTTATTTCATTGTTTGTATTCCCCTGAAATCCTTCCCAAATATGTTGCAGCTGAAACTGTTTGTCATGAGTGCATGTGATTTAATGTACCATTATTTGTTAAGAGGCAATGCATATGGAGCCTTCCCCTAGCCACCTATCCTACTTACGATTGTCATGGGAAATGGGGGAGCTGTGATCTAAAAGGTCAATGTCACCTGCATCTTGGGATTCATTTGAAAATCCTTATTAGAACAATATGTTAATTGAAGCATGTCTTGAATGTATCCTTTATGATTGTATATACTACTTGATTCTTTCGACTTTGATCGCAAAAAAAACCTTTTGTTCTTTTCTTTTTAGATTTCCCAAGCCAATACGTGTAAGTGGAGTTTCCACAATCTGTTGAGAATGGAATTGTCAAATGGATTAAGGACCCAATTGATTATGGCTAGGGCATGGTTCCCTTTAACGTGATAAGTTCTTTCAATGGAACACCACTTTTGTCCTATAATTTTGAAGAATAGGGGCATGTATCTAACAAAATGTCCAATGATTTCACAGTCTGGTTTTGTGCTCATTTTTGCAAACAAGGAAAAGAGATGTCCAAGAAATCCTCTCTTATCCCAAGTAAGATGTGTTTCTTAATGAAAAACATAATTTTATAGGGCTGCAAAATGAAGACCACATGATGTGTTTCACTCAGTTTGGGATGCATAACCATCCTTGGGGACTGAATTTTGTGTCATGATGTTCATTTGGTGAGGTCTACCATTAGATGTGTATCTTGCAGCCCCATTAAATATGTCACTCGAGGAATCATTGTATTAAAAAATTCCTATTCAATAAATTATTTGTTCTTGTTATAGTGGTGCTTCTTCCTCCTTATTAACCATGTACACCAAAATATCTTCTAGATTTTCTATATTTGTTGTCCAGTTGTTTACTTTTCCTTGTACTGGTTGTAAGAACTAAGTTCCTATATTCTAAACCAAGGGGAAATTTGTCTTGTACTTATTAGTTGCTAGATGAGGCTTGAGATGGAGGAGGCACGCCTTGAATTGTTGGACCAAATTCATGAGAGATAAGGGATAGGGGGTGAAGGTTGAGAGAATGTCGTTCTTTCTAACTAGGGGTGTTCCGGATTTGAGAATACTTGAGCCACAACCTTTAAGGGATCATATTTGACCTTTTCGATTGTTAATCTGAAATATATTTATCTTCCTTGACATGTTTTGACATGCTTTTAATGTGAGAATTTCTCATCATGCACAGGTGCACAATGTTAAATTTGGTAAATTTAAATTTGACATGTTTTTTAATATGTGGAAAATTCTTACCATGCACAACTTCACAGCTTCAGGGTGAAGCAAAATTGGCTACTATCCAGCGATAGACCTAGAGGTCCTCGTCAGGTAAATTTCATTGTTATTCTATTCATAGTCAAGTATATATAAAAATAAATATTCGTTTACACATCTAAATCTAAGATCTTGTTGTGCCCAGGTGGTGGCTCTCAGCATGACAGACGTCTATCTGAGGGGTCTACAGGGGCCGGTGGACAAACAAAGAGGACACATTTAGTGTCTTATTCTTCAGATACGCCATTGCTAGTTAGACAAATTGTTTACATGTACATTTTCACTAGAATTATTGTTTGACATGTTTTTTAATCTGTGGAAAACTCTTATCATGCATAGTTTCATAGCTTTAGGGTGAATGAAACTTGGATATTATGCAACGACATACCCATAGGTCATCGTCATGTAAATTTTATTGTTATCCAATTCATATTCAAGTATATATAAAAATAAATATTCTTTTACACATCTAAATCTAAGATCTGTTGTGCTTAGGTGGTGGCTCTCAGCATGACAGACGTCTGTCTGAGGGGTCTATAGGGGCTGGTGGACAAACAAATAGGATTCCATTTCCAGGTATATATTGTTTCCATACATTCTGACTAGAATTCTTGTTTGGCAAGTTTTTTAATATGTGGAAAATTCTTATCATGCACAGCTTTACAGCTTCAGCTTGAAGCAATTTTGGCTACTATGCAACCACACAACCTGAGGTCATCGTCAGGTAAATTCAAATGTTATTCATTTCATTCCAAAGCCTATATAAACATAGATATTCTTATACACATCTTTCTAAGATCTTGTTGTGCACAGGTGGTGGCTCTCAACATGACAGATGTTTGTTTGATGGGTCTGCAGGGGCCGGTGGACAAACACATAGGATGCCATTTCCAGGTAGAGATTTTTTACGTACATTTTGACTAGAATTCTTGTTTGACATGTTTTTTAACATGTGGAATATTCTTATCATGCACAGCTTCACAGATTTAGGCTGAAGTAATCTTGGCTACTATGCAGCCACACTCTCTGAGGTCATCATCATGTAAATTCAATTGTTATTTAATTCATACTAAAGTCTATATAAATATAAATATTATTTTACACATATTTCTAAGATCTTGTTACATGCACAGGTGGTGGCTCTGAGCATGACAAATGTATGTCTGAGGGGTCTATAGGGGACAATGGATAAACACATAGGACACACTTAGTGTCTTATTCCTCATATACACCATCGCCAGGTAGAGGTTGTTTACATGTACATTCTGACTAGAATTCTTGTTTGACATGATTGTGTTATTTGTGAAAAATTAGATGATTTTTCTTGATAACTTACATGTGATTTCCAATTTTTGGTTTTGTACAGGGGATTCTAGACATTCTAACAATAATGATGGGGCACAAGAGGATGCATTAGATATTTCTAATGAACACATTTTATTTCAATGTGTATAATTTGATTGAAAAATTATATATCTAGATTTTAATACTTGCACACGCATTTTACTTCTTACAGGGTTTGCTGGTCCTGATCCTAATCCACCTCCCGAGACAAGTAGATGTCATCGGGTGCATCAGTATGCTCAAAATGAAAAATATGATCCTCTTTCCAGTCATCCTAGAGATTCTCCTGAGGAGACTCCTTGGGAAGACAACATCGCTATGTTGACTGTGGAAGAGATGAAGGAGAATTCCTCGAGATTGTAGGAAGAACTTGATTCTTCAAATCTCTCTTTTGGTACTCAACAATGTCTCCAGATTGTTTTGCACAATCTGAATAGTTTTATCGAGACATATCTTGGGTTTGGACCATCAACCCATATTTTTCATGATATGATGCATAGGAGGGGATTTTGAGTGATGGGTTGCCACAAGTTTGAAGAAGTAAAGAAAGTTGTCACAAAAGAAATGGTCTTTTCATGTTTTGACTTGTGGCCTAAAGACAAAAAACGTCTAAAGATCACAAGATTCAATGATCCACCGATTGCTCCACATAATTATTTGAGGTTCCTGTGTGCATATGGGAATTTCCCAAATAATGACGAGGTTCCTCAATATTTTGTTAAGATGCTGATTGCAGAGTTTTGGTTTAACATGGACCCCGACTATACAAATACGAGATACAATTTCTATGGTGCTGGAAAAGGTCGTACATATAAACAACCTGATGCATGACGAGATGTTCATTATAGGTGTTCGATGCCTCGGTTAGTACAACCACATACTAGAGTCGTAGTTTTACCAGAGGAGTTGGAAACAACATCCCAAATAACAAGAGGGGTGAGGGAAGAGATACGAGACCGTTTTGGGGCCGCATTGGCAGGGGTGGAAATCGGCCTACATAGTATTTCATCCGCGTCCAGTATGGATGCAGACCCATTTGATGATTATTCTGATGATCGCTTGAAAAGTATGAGTCAATTAGAGCTTGAGTAGTATGCAACATACTGTAGAGACAATTATAAGCGAGTCGTTGCTCGACAAAATGAAAACAGGAGCATGGTACATAAGTATGCTATAATATATGAAATTTATTATATGAAATCGAATGTTTTTAATATATGAAATTTATGCAGTATACCAAATTCATGAATGATGATGACGTTGATAATACGAATTTGTTTGACCCGGAAGAAATAGAGGCTAGTGGCACAAATATAGATGTTGAGGAAATTCTAGCTTCACAATTTCCACTGGTGACGCAGGTATGGATATTTCTTTTTGTTAATATTTAGTTACTTTTGGTATATTTTGTCCCCAAACTTGTATACACACGCACACACACACACACACACACCCACACATACACACACACACACACATATATACATATACATATATACATACATATATATACATATACATACATACATACATACATACATACATACATACATACATACATACATACATATATGTATGTATGTATGTATGTATGTATGTATGTATGTATGTATGTACGTACATACATACGTACATACATACATACACACACACACACACACACACACACACATATATATATATATAGACTTTTATTTTTGACTTTTCAGCCCATACATATATTGACTTTCATTTTGACTTTTCAGCCCACAGAAAACCAGGAGCCATTGGTGTTCTGGTCTGAAGGTTTAGATTGGTCTACTCTAGTTGCAAATCAATAATGCTCCACATTTATTTTATGTACTTTTAATTGTATTGAGCAGTTAGCAGTTCATTGTTTTATTGTCCTTCACACTTGACAGCTTGTTTTATTTGACCTATTCCCATTGTTGCTTGCTTATGGGGGTTTCACTTGTAGTCTTCTTGACACATGCACTAGCATTGGATAATGTTTTGAGCCCACACGTGTGGACACTTTGAGCTGGTATGCACTATTTTATGATAGTTGGATGTTAGCATAGTTTTTGGGCTTATATGATAATGCAACTCTCTCTTCCCTCGATCTGGATGGTTGGTGTGACAAAATTATGGAGTTGAAGGCCTTCTTTCACACTTTAGACTTTAATAATGTCTTTAGAGAACACAATAAGAGGGCAGCCAGTATATCCAAGGAAGTGCTCCCCATGGCTGAGGGCCAACTTTCCTTCATTGAAATTATGAGGAAATAGCTATTGGGGAAGATAACTTTACAACTCTTCTAGAGCAGAGCTTTTACCTCCTACTCTTTAACCTTTTTATTGCTTTATTTTTGAGTATGGATGATTGAGTCTTTTGGAATCATATTGGATGTCTTGAGGAGGGCACCATTTCTCCTCTGAGGGTATTGATATTAGGAAACTTCCCCAAGCACTTCCTTGGTTATACTGAACTGGGCTGTTTATGTTTCCTCCTTAGACATGTATGGATGATCTATCTTGTAAAATTTGGTTGAGGACAAAAGGATTGTACCATCCATTTGGCTGTTCCCCTTATACATTGATGACAAACGTATATATTAAACTATGTACCTTGAGAGAGAGAAAAGTATTTGATCTTGTTGGTCCTAATTGAATGTTTGTCCACCTTTACGGTTCACTTTGATCTTGTGGTTGTTGAATCATGGTCCTATTCTTACTTGGTCCTAGGGTTATCTCACTATTTTCTTAGCCTGTTATCTCACTGGGATCTCTGCTATCATCAGTTTCTCTAGCAGGGGTTATCTCCTCTGTGATCTGATTTTCTCCTCTTGCCCGTGGGTTTGTCTCTCGGGTTTTCCTCTGCGATTTCACTCCATGATTTTAGCTTTGTGTCTTGTTCATTTCACGGGATGATTTTTACCTCTGTGAATTGTTCATTCACGATCTATGATTTGTTCATTCACGCTCTGATTTTTACCTTTGCGATTTATTCTTTCTTCATGGGCTGAGTTTGATCTCTGCATTTTCTTTATTTACGTCTCATTTTGTAAAGTGAGTCTCTGCATCTTTCCCAGCCGCTTACCTTACGATTTTTCTCATTGTGAGTCTCTGCATTTTTCTAAGTCGCTTACCTCATGATTTTCTTAGCGTTAGTTCTTATGGGTTTTTCCTATGTGCTGGGTTCTATCCCTGGAGTGACAGTGACGTTACTCGTCAAGTGTGGATTATGAGTTACTAAATATGACTGTCAGAGGGTATCCGTATGACTGAATTACTCAAGCCTTTGCTTTTGATTGAAACCTCTCTTTCTGTTGGCTAAGAGTCTAAGTTCACTTTCGGTCTGCTTTAACCCTCTCTCAAGGTATGTATGTGGTTTACCCTGTTTGACTTGTCACTTCGGTGACAAAATCAAACTCAAAATTATCTGAGTATAAGGCGGATTCAAATAATGGTTGTGATTCCTTAATGTTGTATCTCCTACACTTTATTTATTCATTCTTGTACATGAAATATGGTATGACATCTCAATGACCAACCTTAATGCAGTGACCAACAGAGCGTTAAAATCAACGCAGTGACCAGTAGAGCGTTAAGTTGAAAGAGATGAAAATTTGTAATTTTTTTTTGGGTTAGTGAACAAATCTTTGTTAATCCAGGACTTTGCACATGCTTATATGCCACCTTTTGACCATTGTGCCTCGTCAATTTAAAAACAAAATCTTTGATTTTAATATGATATCCATTTGTTTAATGATTTATCTTGTTAAATCTTTTATTGTTTTCTATATGAAAATTGGAAATTATTATTTTGGTTGGTGAACTAATCACTAATAATCTAGGACTTGCACTGTCCCAAGCCACAACAAAGATATATTTCTGATATATTTTTGATAAACAATTGCAAAATTTGTGAGGTAAGAGTTCTATATATAATTTCATTTGGTGGAACTTGTTTTGAAATTGGAGGCAAACATAAATTTTGAGCTACAGATTCTATCTTTGTTCTCATATATTTGATATTTTTTTTAAAGGGCTTTATTCTTTTCAAAATTGTTTTATTTGAGTATAGATCGTTTTTATCAAGTCTTTGGTTTATTCCTATGTTATTGCTCATGTAAAGTTAAATCCATATTAAAACATTTAACCATTGGTTTTAATGTCATCGTTATGTTATGTAGCATTTTACAAGGTTGAGACTTCAATCCTCATTTCTTTCTTGCCTATTTTGGCCAATCCCTGAAACCTAAAAGGGCATGAATTCAAGTTTTATCTGGTGCATTCATGGCAGTTTGCTTGAAATTCTGGATAACACTAATTTTTATTGTGTTCAGTTTCTTGCTGTTTTGGTCATGGGACTAGATGGAAAATTCTCTTAGACCTTTGAAAGTAATGATGTTTTGAATGATCTCTACCACAGTATAAAAATAAAAAAGCACACAGGCAGATTTTTCACTAACAGGTAAAGCAATCTTCTTTGCAACAAGTGACTACTTTTTCTTTGAATTAAAATTATCCAAGTCGTTTGCAGTGCATAAAAATCACTTCAATACTGTTGATGTCAAGAAAGTCACTGTCATGGAGGTCATATCGCTTGTCAAACCAATCATCAAACCAATTCATCACTGGTCTGTTTTTTCATCAAGGTTTTACCTATGTCAATGCACTGCTGATTGTTCATATACATGAATTCAAGAATATGTTCACACCAAGACTTCAAGAATGTTTTTGGTTCTTCTTGTCCACATAAAATTATCTCAGCTACTGCCCCAAACATAGAACATCCACAGCTTCGGTTGAACACTTCTGGTCACATTCATTGTATGTACTTTTCATATTTATTTTTAATTCTTTATTCATCAAATAATATTTTATTTCCAATATTTACTTATTAAGTATAGAATCCTACTTGTCTCTTTTATGTCTATTTTATCATTTAACAACTTTAAATGATATTGCTGAGTCACCTCTATTGGTTGAAATTTTAAGGCTTCCCCATATCACTCACCTCTAAACTCTTTTCTCTACTTTTTTTTCAACTTATAATATGTTTTTTCTTTCGCTTATTAGGCCAGCAATACCTTGTTCTTCTCACACTTGTTATCCAAATGGTATCTCCTCTTTTCTACACTTATTAATATAACTTAATGTTTTAATATCTTGAAAAATAGTCTTTACGTTTTTATATTCTTTTTGTTATAATATTTTAAGATAACAAGATAATGTATTGTTTATTTTTTAATTTATCCTTTTGAAAATTTGATAAACAATTTTTTTTTGTGAAATTCACTATGAAATTAGTTTAAATTTAATAAATTTTAGTTATAGAAATAAAAAAACTTGTCACATTCAGATTATGCAATCTATTATTTTGATATATCCAATTTCATTAAACAAAATTGTCTTTAAGAAATATCCATCATTTTTATTTATTTAAAAAAAATTTAATATTAATTCATTCTCTACATCACATTTTAACACTTATTTAATCTCTTTTACATAGTTTTTAACAATTTATTTTAACATTTATCCAATCTCTTTACATAATTATTTTAACACTTATCCAATCTCTTTGCCATACTTAATCTTTTTATATATTTATCTCATTCCCATTTTATTTTCCTCTCTAAAGAATTATATTATGTTTTAAAGTATATAACACTTTCTTTCCAACGAAAATGAAGTCAAATGCAAAAACTAATTTTATTCTTAACGTGTTTCTTAACATGGTCAAAAGTCATAAATCCCCATGGAAAAGGAGGAAAATGAGAGAAAGGTAAAGGGTAGTATAATATGTGAATTTGAGACAAAGGCAAAGAGGGTACCATCTTTTAAGCCCTAAGGGTTAGCTCAATTGGTAAGACGTGCGTATATTCTCTCGGTTCGGGGGAAGGTCATGGGTTGGAGCCTTGAGTCCTCTGGGGTTAGGTCTTCTGCTAGGATGGCCGGCGGTTTACCACCTCTACCATCCACGAATGTGGGGAAGCATTGCTGGGTTTCCCGTGGATCTTTCCATCTGAAAAAAAAGAGGGTAGTATACTTTTAAAATATTGGTTCAAATTGAAAAGTATCGTGGGGTGCTTTTTCACTACGGCAAGGATATACTCATTTGTTTAGGATA
>LPNX010001710.1:0-12148 GCA_001517045.1 Pseudotsuga menziesii | reverse complement strand
ATATATATATATATATATCCACTCGACACTAAACGTCTAGAAGTAGATAAATTTAAATAAATAATTGTGGTCTTTTCAATAAATTACGTTACACGAATTTTTTTTTTTAAAGATAAGATCAAGATCAAGTAAATGTATGTGTAAGCAATTTTTCAAGTATCTCAAAAGAAGTACTTATATTTCCATTTAGGTTTTAATGGTTTTAATTGTAAATATTTTACCAAACCCGTTAAGAATTTGGATGAAATATTTATTAAAAAACTAATAGATATTAGAAATAATAGATAACTTATTGAAGGAATGTGTTAGACATGACAAAATGTTTAGTCAATAATGAATGGATTCACCCCAAGACGATGTTGTAATATAACTTTTTTATTATTTGGAATATAAACGTCGAGAGGGTAAAAATATTTTGTCTTTTCGCAAGTCAACCTTTGTTTTTTTATCTTGGGAGAGTGTATATTAATATTGAGTTTTGAAATTTTAGGTTAAAACATTTATAATTTAGTTTTTTTGGGGTTTCGATTTTGGATTATAAAGTGTGAAAGAAATAATAAAAAATAACTGACAGTGTCTGTTGTAAAAGTACCAATGTGTAAGTACAACAGATCCCATGTCATTATGACACATGAGCCCAAATTTTAGATTAATTTGGGCTCCTGTACTATAAGGTGGGATGTCGTTTATGTTGTGTGCATCTATTACTTTACCTAGCTAAATAACTTTTAATGGCAAACAATAACTCCTTTATGGAGATGTCTTTTTATATTTAAATTTTATGCCCAACAACTACTTGTGTTGTAGTATGTGACAAATACCATATATGACTTGACTCAACGATTATCGCTATCATGTTGTTTTTATTGAAAAAAAATATACCATATTTTTTTAAAGATAAATGCTTTGTTTATACATTTTAAGGGATGAGGATCAACCATATATTATGAGAATATATAAGGTGATATGTCATTTTTGTTTTGAACAACTTCGATGGCTTTGCCTAACAAACAATAACTCCTTTATGAAAAAACCTAGACCCTTCTAAAAGTTAACCACATGGTATAAAAAAATAAAAAGTTGATGAATTTTAAAAAACATAGTCTCTTATTACCTATTACTCTTACAATATTAATGCTTAAATTTATTTAACCATAAGAGTCTTTGTTTTTCTCAAGATAAGTGTGGGTTACTTGGTAAGACTCTTTGTTTAATTGGTAAGACTCTTTGTAAGACTCTTTGTAAATATTAAAGGGTTCTAAATCTAAGATTACTTGGTAAGACTCTTTGTAAATCTTAAAGGGTTCTATTAAGATTTTATTTGCCATATTGGGATACCTTAACTTACCCAATTTCCAAAAATTTATGTTTGATTTCTTTGTTTTGAATGCAGAATGATGAATTTTTGTATGGATTTTTTTAACATCCCGCAACCCGCAAATCCACAACTTGCGGAGTGCGACAAACCTTTCATTTGATATTTCATTTTTCAAACCCGCATCCCGCATCCCGCAAATGCGGGATGTGGGAGAGTTTTTATATGTGTTAATTTTAATAAATTCGAATCCCGCATCCCGCAATGTGTGGAATGCGGGTTGCGGAGTTCCTATTATTTTCATTTGGTTTGTGTCTGCCTGCAACCCACATCCCGCAAAATGCGGAATTGCGGGTTGCGGAGCTAATTGAATCAAGTTTGTAATACTTTGCATTCTCGCATCCCCCAAGCCACAAGTTGTGGAATGCGGGTTGCGAAACAATTAATAAACTTGCAAATTTTGTTTTGATCCCGCCTCCCGCAAAGCTGATCTTGCAGACCTTAACCAACTAACATTGTTAATAAGATTTTTAATATTAGGTGTTCAAAATCTTCTGAAATGTAATAATTATAATGATTTTGCATCTCTATTAGCATAGAATTATAGAAAGTTATAGCGTTGACCACTCGTCTTTCTATTGAATCAGTTCATATGCTCCCCTGGTTGTGTGCAAATGAAAGTGGAAGAGCTATTACCGAAACAAATAAAACTTGAAATAATTACCAATGTTCTCTTAAGTACAAAAAGAGCACACTAATTAGAAAGCAGACCTTGAAATAATTTCTTAAACGAATTAATTGAGAGTCACTAAGGTTTACATCAGAGAATTGCTTTAACAAATGCTTTGATAGCTTGGGTTGTTAGTTAAATCGGTTACATAAAGTAAATTATGATTTTCTTTACCATTGCCCATTATTGACTACACAATATTAGTCTCGGTCTCTTGTTCAAAGTCCAAATGATTTTGAACTATAGCTCAATTATTATGACCCCAAGTTTAACCATAAACTATTAACATTGTTTTTATAAGAAAGCATTGTTTTGGAATAAATTAACCATAAACTAACCTTAACCAACTAATATTATGATATGACTATGGTTTGAAACCCTGAAATGCTCAAACTCTTGTGAAATATCCTTCCCTGCCTGTGTGTTTCGTGCTCAATGGTGCCTTTTTGCATGGTTTCCTATTGCCAAACGACTTTATGTGCTTTTTGTGCTCACCCTTGTCCACAATTCCCCTATGTGCTAGTAACATTGTTGTATGAGGTTTCTTGGAGACAAGCATTCTTGTTCTCCTCACCTCCTATGAAATAGGCTCTCCAACAGGAATTACAGTGGAGTATGTCCTCAACCTCGTCACCACCTCAGAGAAAATTAGCAAGTGGGAATTACAAATGAGGTGATGAATACTTCAGACACCCACCACACCAGTACGAGCATTCGCTCTGATTTCCTGTTGCTGAACATGGCCCTCATGCAGTAGGACTTTGGAAGCTGTGACCTCTTCGAGGATTTCTGGGGACACACTCCAGAGACAAGAAAATCATTGTGTTGTGCAGCTGGAAGTATTCCTATTCGAAAATATTCAAAGTGCATCACATCCAAGCCCTGATGGTTGGCAATTTCTTGGCACAGACAACCAGGATGATAAAGGAACATAATTTGATATTCGCCAGCCATCAGTACCCCCTAACAAATGAGCTTCTGGAACCATACAACCATTGTTGTTTAAAAGGAAACTCAAGCCCTCACGTAATTGAGCACTTTTGGCCTTTCTCTCAGTGCTCATTCATCCCTGTTTTTCAGCAGCTTCGGACGGTGGCACTATATAGGGTGAGCTAGACAAACAGGAAAATACCTTACTAGCATAGCTACACACTTGACAACTGGAAATCATAGCAATAGTACAAGTGACAAGTGAGCGAGGATCTCTACTCCTTGCGAAAAATCCAGTCAAGTCATTTGCTCTAATATTCAATTATGATATTGGCCATGGATAAGACCTTAGGTGTTCTCTCGCGTTGCTGCCCAGATGGGTCAAGGAATTTGGAATTGACCTTCCTTTCCCTTTCGCAAATGCTGCAGGTGTGATAAGAATGAATTTGGTTGGCCACGTTTTTTTACTTCATGTAGAGGAAAGATTTACTGTTTCAAATATATAAATTTCATGATGGATCCTCAGAGTTGGGACAACAGACGATGCTGTGAACATAATCTTGACCTATAGAATGTTGTGAATGGCGTCTGGGGATTCAATTACTGGTTAGAAAAAAACATATCATACGTGGGAATGTTCTTTCTGTACCAGGTTCATCGGGACATTTCATCCACGCTGAGAGATTTGGTTCATCAACCGTTATTGAACCACATATATTTCATTTGCTTCTCCAGTTATATTCACCATGGATTAGCTTCTTATCAATATTTGCACAATTTAGTTCAACGGAATCAACACAGACCCTTGACCTGCAACCTGCCTTCATCTAGACCACCCGATCATGGGTACATTTTATTTTTTTCCAAGATGATCCGATTCAATCCATCACACAAATCTCATTTGTGGACTACATTCTATCCCTCGATCAAATCTCAAATAACATATATACTGTCCATCGTCATCCTACTAAACTTTCACGAAACCCGCATCTCGCAATTTCTGGGTTGCGGATTGCAGGAACTTGAACTCTATTATTATTAATCGCAATTTTTGGCATAATCATTGAATGCGATAATTTTAGGTCATTGTCAGTTTTTATTATTATTTCTTGCACACTTTATAATCCAAAATCATAACCGCAAAAAAACTCAATTATAAATGTACACTTTTTATTAGAAACTTGTAACTTCCGATTTTCGTGTTCCGCACTGCGGAAAGAGGAAATCTAATTCGGTTGCTTTTGGCCATTTGGAGGATTTGGGTACAGATCTGAATAAATCATTGGTAGTTTTTTGTTCTTTAATTTCATATGGGAATCATTGCTCATGTATTTTTTGTTTGGGTTCAAACCAAATCCCCCAAAACTATATTCATCGGTAACAAGAATGAGCAATCCCTCTGAATAATGATTTAGGATGAGCAAACCCTCAGAATTTGTATAGAACATTCAGGTTTGAATCTGGTAGTAGACTGAATGTATAAATACCTATGGCCAAACAAACTCACCTATGACTTGAATATATAATTCCCTTATCTCTTCGCCAACTCGAAAGGTCACTTGAACGTACTGAAACATTATCACGTCATCATATTAATCGCAGAAGTGACTGTTACCCTCACCTGTTGTCAGCGTTAAGTTATCCCATAATGTGTAAACTTGACATTTATCACTTTATCGATGCCTTCTTATGATGGTATAAAGATGTGCTTGTTGCCTAATCATTATATATATGAAATATCTTCCTTAATCATTAAATCATCTTCAATATCACGCGCTCCAAAGACCAAATCTTTCAACTGCAACATATTTCACATCTTAGATTCTCCTCCCATTTCGGTATTTCATATCACTGTTTAAGTGACCTTTCGTTGTCTCCAAGAGATAATGGAATTATATATAGATCACATTAATTCCAAGTTATAGATATATATTACATCATGAAAATATCGAACTCATGATAGCATTTGTAATATTTAGTGAATACATAGAGCCTCCTGCTGAGGCAAATATCATTTGGACCTCATTTATGGTTTTTTATATGCACCAAAAATGGACTCTTGAGCGTCCTTACTTCCCCTCTCATGGATGCCGAAGAAAAAATTGCCAACATGGTGATACCAAAGGCCAGAATGGGAAGAGATGGGAAGATAACTTGGGAGTTCTACTTTTGAAGAAGGGGCTATAGAAGAAAGGAAGTGCAAAAACATATGGAAATGGTTGAACTTTAGCTATGAAAATGTTTGGAAATTTAAAGAGGTAAAACATATGGAAATGGGTGAGGATTGTAGTGCAGATGAATGCCCAACACATCACTTTGTATCATTACGATTTGGTGTTTACTTCGTTTTTTGTATTATAAAAATAATGATTATTGACGCATTTTGTTATTTTTAAGCTTCTTCAACATTGTCATTGTGTATAAAACACTTTTGTCTAAGATGAATGAGCAAAATTCCAAAGAATGAGGGTAACAATCCGTTTTGCGATCAATATGATGACATAAAATATATGAACTATCTTGCTTGATCATTAAATCATTGTCAGTATCACCCACTTCAAAGACAAATCTTTCAAATCCAATATATTTGACTTCTCGGATTTTGCTCCCTTTTCAAGCTTTCATATCACCATTTAAGTGACCTTTAGCGTGCTGCAGGAGATAAGGAAATTATATACAGATCACATTAATAACAAGTTATAGATATATGCTACATCATGAAATTTCCGAACTCATGATTACATTTGTAAGATTCAGTGAATAAATGGACCCTCCTATTTAGGAAAAAATCATTTGGACCTGATTTATGATTTTTAATATGCACAAAAACTGCACACGTCAGCGTCATTATTTCCGCTCGCATGGCTGCCAAAGAAAAAACTCACATCATGATGATATCAAAGCCCAGAATGGGAAGAGATGGGAAGATTAGTTCACATTTCTTCTTCCAACGAAAGGCCTATAGTTTCTAGAGAGACAAGGGATTGGTGATGATTACAAATTTCATTGTAGTTCTCTACTTGCTGGAACTTACATAAAGGGAATCATTATTTGTTTACCCTTCTTCTCAATTGTTTTCCATCATGATGAATAATGAAATTGCAACAAATTTATTGTTCAGGCTTTCCTAATATGCTTCTATGCTATATATTTTTAAACATGATATCAAATGCTTTTCTCTTTCTCACATATGGAGATTTCTCTACACTGAAATACCCCAACTAAGCATCTTTCCATTCTAGCTCTTTTCAGCATCAAGTCTTTTACACTGCTAAAGCATTCTTCAGGATTGCAAGCTTTTCACCTTTACAACAATTGCAAAATTACCTACCGAAACCTATTGAAATGTTTCTGTGTTTTAGTTGGTTCAACATTATCATTGTGTATAAATTGAGTGTTCGTTCATAAAAATAAGATGACCTTTCTCCTATTTAATAGATTTCCGATTTCTGAGTTTTGAGATTCCAAAACATATTTGCATTTAACATTTAGGTATTTTCAGCTTTTGCTAATATTGTTCTTTGCAAATCTATTTTTTTTCACTTTGCAAACAACGACATTGAACATATTTTAAATTGTTATCATCTCTTTCGTTATTTCGATATGCATTAAATAATTTATTTAAGCACAAAAAGTGAAAATAAAGCATGAAAATCGACATTTCGAATATCGAAATTTTGGAAATAGAAACACCGGCATGTTCCTATTTGAACACATAGCATTTCTGCTTATGTTGCAAAGTTCGATATTGGAATATAGTATGTTCCTTATTGAAGAACATACGACATAGATTTCCTAGTACCGAATTGTCAGAAATTGAAAAAGGAACATCGACATGTTTGTATTTGAACACATAGTATTTCTGTATATGTCGCAAAACTATCAAAAAAGGGTTGTGACTTATATTGCTTATGTACCTTCATAATGTTGTAATACGCATCCTGAATTTACTTAAAAATTTAAAAAATGTTCATTTTTAAGAATTAAGTGTTCAACAAACATGTGTATAATGTCCACTTCTAAAATGTATTTTATGGCTCTTGGACTTTCATTTTCTTTTTTGGACATTAGGGTATGGTAGCTTTGTGTTCAATTTTTTTATTTTTTGCATAAGCGAACATTCGTTTTTGAGTTTTGATGTGTTTTTATGTGATAGTTGACTCACAAATTCTGAACTTCAACAATCAGTTATCCAATGCGACCGTTTCAAATCTTTTCTCCATAAAAATCATATTAAAATACATTTTTTGTACTGTTAAAAAACCACAACTTATCCAATATTTGAAGAACTTGACCTGTTCAGTATAGGAGTGTCTCAGTATATGCTACGGAAAGTGGAAATGTAATTGATAATCAATTTATCAATTTACCGCATTCCGAAAAGTAAATTGATAAATTGATTATCAATTTACCTTTGCGGATTGCGGAAACTCTATGTTGCAGAAAGCTTAAGGTAAATGGGAAATGGTAAATTAATAATATAATATTAAATTAAATTGATAAATTGAACGATATGTTTTATGTTTCAAACACCTCTAGAAGCCTGCTGGTTTGTGCAAACGGATAAATTGATGCCTCGAGTTTGTGTCTCGGTGTATCACTTAATTGTCTAGGCACTATTTGTCTCAATTATAAAAGGAATTGAAATTGAATAGGAAATGAAGTGACACACAACATAAAGATTAAAATGCTAAATCAGAACAATAATTTAAACAACACAAAATTCAAAAATACAGTATAGGCAAGAAATAAGACCTTTCCTCATGAAAGAAAGAAGAAAATGGAAATAAATGACAACCTCTCTCACAGGTGAAAAAAGAGAATGGAAATAAATGACAATCTCTCTCTAAATTTTATTAACTATCCCATTTTTATTTTGTGATTTTTGTTGCGGGAACACGCAACAAAATATTTCGATAATTTTGTCATCCCACATCCCGCAAAATGTGGGATGCGGAAATATTTTGTGTGTACGAGTTGGACATCCCACAACCTGCATGCCGTAAATGGCAGATTGCGGAATGGAAATTTGACAAATTATAAACTTCAATATCCCACAATCCGCATTGCAGGTTGCAGGATGTCCGACTCACACACATAGATAAAAACTCACTCTGAAGGAAAATTGACTCTGAACATTTGGTGTGCCTTTGAAAAAAATTGACAAGTTCTTCATAGTCAGCTGAGTAGTTTGATGCAAATATCGATGGTGATGCAAGACTGCATGGATCATTTGCAGTAGAATGGTGTGATTTAGATGTGGAAAACTGGGAATTAGGAGGATTCCAAGCTGTCACATGTGTGTCAAAAATCTCTACAAGCATGACACAACCACTCTGGAGATTGATTCTATGGCAATTGTTCATAATTTGGAATAAACATTAATATATAGATTAATACAGTATATAGATTAATATTCATTTAGTCTTCTTAATACATTATATAGACTAATATATAATCCACTATCCTGCAACCTACACCCCGCAAATGCGGGCTGCGGGATGTGGGGTACGAGATTACTAAATAATATTTCATTCACCACCCTCATCCCGCAGTCCGCATCCCACAATTGTAGGATGGGATGCAGGGTGTGGGTTGCAAGGTACAGGATTACTAAAAAATATTTTATTCACCACCCTCATCCTGCAGCATGTATTTTATTCTTGTAGTTGAATAGCATACAACCTAGAAGATATGTACATTGAATAGAGAGGTACTGGAGGGGGTATATTTTCAAGAACTTCATTAGTCTTATAAAACCATTGAACCTGAACTAACTTCCTTGCCTTTGAATCTTCAAACATGTCTTCCAAATAAGCAATGTGATGATCCCTTCCTTCTACTGTCATATATACAAAATCATGAACCTACCAACCAAAAACATTTGCAATTAGATATGAAGACCATATAAACAAATAGCCCAACTGGGGAAAGAGAACCCTACTAAAAATCCCAAAAACAGTTTACAAGCAAGCATATCAATAACTTTGAAGGGTCGGTCAACTTACTGATATGGTGATACCATTGTGACTGAAAGACTGGTAATGTGTCAACTGCTTTCTACAAGTCCTTAGGGCACCTAACCATGCAAAAACCCTATTGGTTGCTCTCCTAGAGCCATAAATCCGTATCCTTGGACCTGGTTCAAACATTCTTCATCCACCAAAGCCTGAATAGGATCAAATATGAAACGGATGGCATCCTCTTGCCTCAAAAAGACCTAAACACTATGTATAGTGGAAATATTATTAGATCGAGGCACTTTCAGCACAACGATGATAAAGTTGGAAGCTTCGCATATGAGAAATTCATAGATCTGATCTGTAAGTGGTTCCTATATGGGGAATGGTTTCACAATTAAAACAACCCAAATCCTCTTCTTTCGGTAGAAATCTTCTAGAAAAAGGGTCTACCCTAAATAATGTCTTGTGGAGCACAGACAAAGCCATGTCTTCTGAGGACCTAGAAGCCATTCTTATCAGTGTAGTCGAATAGCATACAACCTAGAAAATATGTACATTGAATAGATAGGTACTGGAGGGGGTATATTTTCAAGAACTTCATTAGTCTTATAAAACCATTGAACCCAAACTAACTTCCTTTCCTTTGAATCTTCAAACATGTCTTCCAAATAAGCAATGTGATGATCCCTTCCTTCTACTGTCATATATACAAAATCATGAACCTGCCAACCAAAAACATTTGCAATTAGCTATGAAGACCAAATAAACAAATATCCCAACAGGAGAAAGAGAACCCTACTAAAAATCCCAAAAACAGTTTACAAGCAAGCATATCGATAACTTTGAAGGGTTGCTCAAGTTATTGATATGGTGATACCATTGTGACTGAAATACTGGTAATGTGTAAAAGCAAGCATATTAATAACTTTGAAGGGTTTCTCAACTTACTGATATGGTGATACCATTGTGACTGAAAGACTAGTAATGTGTCAACTGCTTTCTACAAGTCCTTGGGGCACCTAACCATGCAACATCCCTATTGGTTGCTCTCCTAGAGCCATAACTCTGTTCCTTGGACCTAGTTCAAACATTCTTCATCCACCAAAGCCTGAATAGGATCAAATATGCAACGGATGGCATCCTCTTACCTCAAAAAGACCTAAACACTACGTATAGCAGAAATCTTATTAGATAGAGGCACTTTCAGCACAACGCTGATAAAGTTGGAAGCTTCGCATATGAGAAATTCATAGATATGATTCGTAAGTGGTTCCCGTATAGGGAATGGTTTCATAATTAAAAAAACCCAAATCCTCTTTTTTCGGTAGAAATATTCCAGAAAAAGGGTCTTCCCTAAACAATATCCTCCGCAGCACAGGAAAAGCCATGTCTTCTGAGGACCTGGAAGCCATTGAAATAAAGCATTATTAGTGTAGTTGAATACAGTACAACCTAGAAAATATGTACATTGAATATAAACTTTCTCAGAAAATACCGCGGAAAATGGAAAACAGAAAAATACCGCGCGAAAGACTCGATTTAGAAACCTTGTGTAAAAAAACGAAAAAAATAGGAAACCGTGTCGAGTTGCCATTAGCCAGGGTGACGAGGAATATTTGAGACTGCGTCTCCATAGAGAACTAAACTAAAACTAAAACTAAAACTAAAACAAACCAAGGATTATGTCATTCTCTTTTAGTCAAAGCAGCAATAACAACAAAACAAAGCAAGGGTGTTGGATCATCTCGTAATTAGACTAAATGAAGGTCGTGAAGCCCATCTGAGATAAAAATTCGAAATCGAATAGATGATGAGTTGAGTGAGTTCACTTGGTTTAATGAGGAAACTTGTACCAGCGGGAAAATGTTGACAGCACCATGCAACAAGAGTGATATAGAATCTTCAGTTAGCATACTCTCCATAGTGTGACGGCCTTTTTTTTCCTGTGAAATGAAAAAGGGCAAGAACAAAAAAAAAATCGCAATGTCACATATTCATGTGATCCAATGACAAAAAATACTTGCAGATATCACACATTTTTTTTTTTTTTCCGGTTGAACTTACACGAAGGAGGAATATTGAAATCTGGGGCAGACGAAGATGTATGTTTTTTTATTTCTACCTATGAGCATGAGACAACCACTCTGGAGATTGATTCTATGGCAGTTGTTCAAAATTTGCAATAAACATTAATATATAGATTAATACAGTATATAGGGGTGATTCCATGAAGATGGGTAACACTTTTTGGCCAAATTTGGCGATGAAAACCTGATTTTTTACTCATGTGCTAGATAAAAGCCCTCAAAACACATATATGCCATGTGAATTTTGACTTGCAGTAAGAAAACAAATTGTAGAATATTATGTTGGCTTCATAGTGATATTTTAAAAAAAATATTCCGATGTCATTTAATGTGTGAATTTTTGCATTTAATGAACTGTGTGACCTTAAAAATTTGAAGAAGCTAATAAGTGGCTCGTGTCCACGTAGAGTAATTTAATCTTCCATTAATAATTTAAAAAAAATAAATATATGAGCATGATCTACATAAAATGCAGTGTGATGTGCATATTTTTTTGTTAATTTTTTTCTCATTATACAATTATTTATTATTTTTCGAAAGTAACCACATTCGATTTCAGCATCGTTTTAAACACATATTTGTCCACGTAAAGGAATTTTTTCTATTTTTTCTAAAATTCAAAAACCAAAGATACCCTTTTGAAGAGGACATGTCGATATGTGATGTGAGCATTTTTCAGAATTTTTTGGCTGTGTATTTTTAACTCTGCGGATTTTTCTTTGAGATGCTTCAAAGTTGCAGTGTGGTTTTCTAAGTATAAGTTTTAGAAGTAATTAAAAAATAAATATCATATGAATGCCAAAATGCGTGTATGATACGTCAATGGATAGAAGATTCGTTGGTGAATCTATCGGTATCAACTCCGCTCAGTTATGTGCTAGGAATGGCAGGGTTTACACCTATGCAAGGGACAAGAAATTTTACATTTGTTTGAATGAGGGATAAGTCTATTTTTTTAAGCCCTCGACCGAGGTATAAACCTCGACCGAGGTATTTAAATACCTCGGTCGAGGTATTAACATAACCTCGGTCGAGGGTTTGTACATCCCTCGACCGAGGGTTTAACAAACCCTCGGTCGAGGTCTTGTTAATACCTCGACCGAGGTATTAGCTCGGTCGAGGT
>LPNX010001706.1:0-22504 GCA_001517045.1 Pseudotsuga menziesii | reverse complement strand
TGATCTAGTTGATAAAGAACCAACATGCTTTGAAGAAGCAATAAAACAGAAGGAGTGGGCTGATGCAATGGTCGAGGAATACCAATCCATTATAAAGAATGATGTGTGGGAAGTAGTACCAAGACCAAAAGACAAGTCAATGATATCCTCGAAATGGATCTTCAGAACTAAATACTCAACAGATGGAAGTATAGAAAAGTAAAAGGCAAGATTTGTAGCTCGAGGATTCTCTCAGAAAGAGGGAATCGATTATGAGGAGACCTTTGCACCAGTATCTAAATACACCTCAATCAGAACCATAATTGCCTTGGCATCCAATATGAAGTGGAAGCTACATCAAATGGATGTGAAGACAACATTTCTAAATGAATTGATTTAGGAAGAGGTATATATTGAATAAACATGAGGGTTCTAGACTAATGATCAGAAAAGTCATGTATGTAGACTAAAGAAGGCATTGTATGGGTTAAAGCAAGCACCCAGAGCATGGTATGGTAGGATCGATGTATTTCTGATGAGCTTAGGCTTTACTAAAAGTAAAGCAGACTCCAACCTATACTATAAGACTGAGGTTGATGGGATTATGATTTTATTACAATATGTAGATGATATGTTCTTGACAAGAGAACATAAGCATATCATCGAATGTAAAAATAAGTTTGTTGCAGAGTTCGAAATGAAAGACCTTGGAATGATGCATTACTTTGTAGGTCTTGAAGTATGGCAATATCCAGAAGAGATTTTCCTAAACCAAGGAAAATATACTGTAGAAATCTTTAAAATATTTGGAATGTTATATTGTAAAGCTATGACTACTCCGATGACAACAAGTTTGAAGCTATTAAATGACGATACCTCAGAAGCAGGTGATGCCACCTTATATAGACAGATTATTGGTTCTATGATGTACTTAACCAATAAAATACCAGATATATGTTTTGCAGTAAACACTTTAAGTCAGAATATGGTACACATTCACCTTATTGGGGAAAAACATGTGATGAGGTATCTAAAGGGAACTTTAGACTATGGGCTCAAATATGCATCTAGTGGTGAGATCAAATTACATGGATATGAAGATTTATATTGGGGAGGAAGTGCCAAAGATAGAAAAAGCACCTCAGGATGTTGTTTTAGTTTAGGATCAGACGTGATCTCTTGGTTCAGTAGAAAGAAGACTAGTATTGCACTCAGTATGACAGAGGTTGAATACATTGCAGCATGTTCAACATGTAGCGAAGCAGTATGGCTTTAAAAGATGTTAGCAGGACTATTTGATGCAAATATAGATGCTACTGATATCCTCTGTGATAATCAAAGTTGTATTAAGATGACGAAAAATCCTGTGTTTCATGATAAGTCAAAGCACATTGAAATCATATATCATTTCATCTGGGATATGGTTCAGCCTCTGGCTCATGTAAAGTTTGAATACTTTTGAGACAAGATCGATGTAGTCCAAAAGGAACTCTCTCGAAAGAGGGATTGACATCATATTGATGATGGATGCAGTGGTGAGTAGCTTAGTCTAGAGGAGGGTAAGTCTAGGTAGGCTTGTTTGGCCCAAAAGGGTTAGTAATTCAGACGAGGCCCGTTGATCTTAGGGGGATTAGTATGTCTGGCTATGCTTGTTTGGCCTGAAATGGTCATTAATCTAGACAAGGCTTGTTTGGTCCCTAGGGAGATCGATCTGTCTAACTAGGCTTGTTTGGCTCGAAAGAGTTAGTAAGTTAGACAAAATGCCCGGATGGATCTACCAGAGAACTCACCATGATGTTGCTTCAAGACGTTGAAGGGAAAGATGTATCCTTAGTATTGCTATACTATTGATTGTTGAGATGATTACTTCAGTACTATTATACCAATGATTACTTAGATGTTTGTTGGGATGTTTTGATGGTTGTTGAGACGATTGTTGCAATGTTTTTATATTGATGATTGTTGAGATGTTTTTTGAGATGATTGTTTCGGTATTGTTATACTAATGATTGTTGGGATGTTTGTTGAGATGATTGTTTCAGTATTGTTATGATTGCTGAGTTGTTTATTGAGATGGTTGCTTCAGTATTGATGATTGTTAAGTTGATTCATTGAGTTAGTACTAGTGTTGTTATAATGATGATTATTGATGAATTTGTTTCAGTATTCCTATACTGATGATGATGTTGATGTTCCAACATCTCTATGTTGGTAATGTAGATGATGATTTAGCATTAGATGTTGTTTGATTTTAGCACTAACATGCTCATAAGATTGTTGTTGATGTTTTTGTATTTATATACAAATGCTACAGATGATGAAGTTACAGATGATGTCTCAATATCTGCATACATATGTTGAAAATTTTTGATTTAGCATCCACATTCTGGTATGATAGAAGATGAATTAGTATCCACATACTGATGTTGTGAGAAGATGACCCAGAAGACGATTTAGTATTCATATACTGATGAGATAGACGATGATCCAGTATCCACATAGAATATGATCCAAAAGATGATTAAGCATTCATATACTGACATGATAGACGATGACTCAGTATTCACATACTGGCTCTATAACAAGAAGACCCAAAGATGATTCAGTATTCACATACTGATGCGACAAAAGACAATTTAGAAGATGATAGAAGATACTCAAGTACGTATAAAAGATGATTCAATATTTATATACTGAATATTACAGAAGATGATCCAGCTGAGATTGATGATGAATATGAATGATGATGTTCCAAAACTACCTATGACATATAGATACTCACCAGTTAGATGTACAGTTGTAGTAGCAGTCGATGTTGTGGTTGAATACCTTCCTAGTTAAGAGGGAGTGTTAAAGTATTATAACTTCAGAAGATATTCGAGATGTATTGATTGTATTCCTCCTTTGGGAGTTGAGTTTGGTCTTGTTAGTATCATTGAAAGAATCAATGTAAACCTCCATATGTAAGTAGGGTCAACAGTACCCAAGTGTCAATATAATAAATGTTATTTTTGGTGTCCAATCGGATAAGTGGGCCCAGTCAGTTAGACAAGTTGGCCATGTTAGGTTATATGTCAAGTCAACTGAAGAATATAAATAGGGAGGCACTCCCATTCATTTGTACTCACTAACTCAAATTGTTTTACAAGAGAGAGAAATATTAGTGCGCCAGAAAGAAGAGAGAAGCAGTTGTCTAGGTTTTACATTGCTCTGGTTGAGTTCTATATTGAGGAAGTTTTGTTGGGTTTTCTCCCTTGTGGTTTCTCCAAGGAAAATATTCGTGTTCTTGTGTTTTTGTGCTCATTGTTCTTTCAGTGATATACTAGTAACAATTTGTTTTAAGATATAATATAAGTAGATTAAGAAAAATCAACACCAAGATCCAAGCCATTCGCGATTATACGACCTCGACGACTCTGACAGAGCTTCACAGCTTCCTAGGCGTTGCAAACTTCTATCGCAGATTTGTGTTGGGATTCTCTAATATTGCTTATTCCATTAGCTAGGTGACCAAAGGTGGATCTAATTCCAAGTTCATATGGTCCAAGCCACAATAACACATTTCAGGAGTTGAAGCAACGCTTATGTTAGATGCACATCCTTACCTTAGCAGATCTACAACAACCCTTTGAGATTAAGATAGATGCTTCGAACTACAATGTTGGTGTGGTCCTCACTCAGCATGGCCATCCAGTGACATATAACAGTGAGATACTTTCAGATACAGTCCGCAAGTACCCCACCTATGACAAGGAAATGTACTCCATTGTCCAAGCCTGCCGCTAATGGAAGCATTACATCCTTGGAAAAGAAACAATTATCCACACTGGTCACAAGCCCTTGCAGTTCATGAAAAACCAAGGAAAGTTACAGAATGACCACCACTAGAAGTGGTCCACTTACTTGCAACAGTTCCATCTAAACATTAAATATAAGAAGGGCATCACCAATCGAGTCGATGATTGCCTTACTCGACCTCCAGTGGCGGCATTAACCACAGTGCTTAACTCTTGCGGCCATGAGACCTGTGGGTGGACTCAACTATATGACAATGATCCTGAATTCGCTCCTATCTATCAATCCTTGTGTGTAGGTACACCAATTGCGGACTTTCATCTTCAGGAGGGATTATTATGCCACCTAGGCCATCTCTGTGTTCCTTCAAGTGAGCATGCAGAAATTATTTGGGAAGCACAATATAGTCGAGTGGCAGGCCACTTCGGTATTGAGAAGATAGTGGTAGTCTTGCAGAAGTATTTTTATTGTCCCAAACTCTGACAAGAAATAGGACGATATATCAAATCTTGCACTTCCTACGCCATCGCAAAACCAATCGTTAAAAAGCAAGGGTTGTAGACCCCCTTCCCACTCCAAATGGGCCATGGTAATCCATCTCCATGGATTACATGTCAGGAATACCTTCGACTAAGCATGGTAATGATTTTGTGGTTGTGGTTATGGATCGCTTCTCTAATATGGCCATTCTGATAGCTTGTAAGAAGAGCATCTCTGTCGAAGCGACAGCTAAGTTATTCTTCGAGCATGTTTGGGTTCATTTTGGGTGGCCACAGACTATCATTTCTAATCGGGACAGCAGGTTCCTAAGCACTTTCTGGTCTATTCTATGGTCATTTATGGATACCAAGCTCACCAAATCGACTGTTTTCCACCCCCAGAATGATGGAAAAATAGAGGTAGTCAACTGGATGATTGTGCATATTCTGAGAATGTACAATTATAAAAATCCCCACACATAGGATGTGAGCCTTCCTTATGTTCAACATAGCTATAACCGATCTCTCCATAGCTCTACTAGTAATAGCCCTTTTCAGGCGTGCTTGGGTTTCCAACCACTAGCCTCGAATGATGTAGCTCTACCCCTTGCATCCACACGGGAGGAATATTCCCATGCTAAGGTTGAGGTTGATAAGGTCACCAAATTTGTTGAATGAATCTAGAAAATCTGCCAACAAGCCCATGACATTTTGGAAAAGGCCAATACTAAATACAAGCAGCAACATGACCAACATTGGGTTCCACACAAGTTCCAGGTTTGGGATAAGGTTTGGTTGCATTTGCAGAAAGAGAGGCTCACAGGACCCTATCACAAGCTTTGTCCATTGCTAAGGCGTTTGGTGACAATGCCTTTGAATTAAGCATTCCTCCATTCATTAGCCTACACCTAATATTCAATGTGGAGCTCCTTCGACCATGTTTTGCGCCACTGTTGGACACCTCGAAGGTGGAAGAACAATTGACACCTACAAAGCTTAATCCCAACTGCATGGAACAAGAAACCATTGATCATATCATGGACACACAGGTTAAGGGCACCCACCAGCAGAAGATACAACTATATCGAGTTTTCAAAGCAGGGCATCTCCTCAGCCATGGCAAGTGGCTCACCAAGCGCCAAGTTCAGTATAAGTTTCCCCATTTGATGGGGGAACTCAACGCAATTGATACCATTTCTTCATAAGGGGGGGGGACTAATCCAGTTTCTCATGTTGACAATTTTCTTGTAATTTTCTACAGTTTTCAGGTCCCAAACTTCTGGGGTTGTTTTAAGGCCCTAAACGACATTTTTTGGCGATTCGAGGGGCCACATGGTTGCCTTTGGCATGTATTTGGCCTCAATTGAATGTTCCAAATCTCGAATAATTCTTTCCAATGGGATATCGAGCGCCCCAAATGGAGATCGTATGCAAAATTTATGACCTTGAGAAGTTGACTGTTCAACTAACCACATTGGGGCCGCAAAGTTTATGACAATTCATCTCCTAGGGTTAGGTTTAGGGTTTTCTACCTCTCTAAGGATTTACAATAAAAGGCCCTTCGGCCTCCTATTGTATTCATCTTGTCACGAGTGAGCATAGCCTCCACACCTATTCTTAGAGATACAACTACCACCATTCTAGCTGCTTTTATTTTACGGTCTGTTCAGTTTCATTCATTTAATAGAATTTGAGTTTATTGTATTACTGTGTTTATCGCCATACATATCTGTGCATGTGAACATATATACATATGTGTTCTTTCATTTCATTCTCACATAAATACATATCATTACCAAAAGTAAGGCCAAGAAAATAGATGTAGAGTTGGAACCATCTCCTAAAGAGAATGCAAACAAAAGTGATGAGTTTTTACATGTTTCCAAAGAATCCTAAGACATGATTGTCTAACAAGGCTTCTTATTTGAGTGTCAAGGCTAAAAATTTTGACCTAAAATTTTAATCTTATGTCCATGAGACAGAATTTCAAGAACTTGACAAATAAGAGACTAAGCCTACAGTATACAATAGAGTTTCCAAAACGTGAACATAAAGCAATTCATCCTAGTCCTGCTCATTCCTATGTTTATTTCAAGTTACTAAAGAAGAATAAGAAAATATGGAAATTAAAGGAAGACATCAAGGAATCAAAACTCTTGGATTAGTAAATTAAAAATGAGAATGAGTCTTTGAAGAATACCAACACCATATTATAGAGGGAAAATGAACATTTAGAGTAAAAAAATCAGAGATTTCTCAAGTTGGAAAGCAAGTGGTATAGAAAGGTGGAGCATGTCAGGTTACAAAATCGAAGGTTACAAATCAAACTTAAGATGTAGAAAAATAAGACACAACCTTATGTAGCTTCAACTTCCAACTTAGACATTTTCATAGATGAAGTAGCTCATACATAAACTAGCTAGAGTTGAATCAGTTTTTTCAATTTTTGAAACATTTTTGGAGATAGTTTTGACATCATGATGGATATTTAAGTTTGATTGGATGAGGACATGTATTGACTCAAGTGTGGGGGAGATTTTGGTATTGATTTTTGATGCATTTTTTGTTGTCAGCTACACCCTTTTTTGACCTACTCACTCCTGAGTCCATTTCCATTAACTTATCATCCTTTTTTGGTACATTACCCATGTATTTGCAAGGAACGTGTTGCCATGAGTTTTATGAGGTAATATGTTGTCTATGTTCACATTATCCTCTATTTTGATGAATGCATGGAATTAGAATTGTTTTTTATTAATGATGTTACCATAATTGGGTTCCTCTAACAATGATGCAAATCTGGTAGTGTCGTAATCACTCAGATCACTAAGCTACCAATAATACACATAAAGAATCATATAATCATAACAGAGACAAGAGACAAGGACAGTAGGTTGAATAACAGCTTTATATTACACAATAACACATGTGGGTTCATACATACATCAAACTGAACCAAGTTCTTATTTGGCTCAACAACCTATATATATGATTACAAAACAATTACAAATAACTACTTGTTGATTCAGTCAACCGACATGATTTATCAGGCTGACCTAATCTCTAATTAGTCGGCTAACCGACTAGCTCCTCCAACATCTCCCCCAGGAAGAAAATCTTTCTTCATCTCGAACAAACAGGGGAGGTAACAAAATATACTGTCTCATGGGGTGTGTTTTCGAATAGATGGTCGTTTTTGTACGTAAATCTCCACAATGGCTTCTGCCGTCACTACTAGTTGATGTTGAAATTCTGTCCAATTGCAGAGTGCTTTCTGAATATCGATGGTCAAGGTTGTGATGCTTCACAAGGTCGACATCTTCTCCTGTATTGATAGATCTATAATATTAACCATGTCGGGGCCCAAAAATTGTGCCTTCTCCTCTACTATGTCGAGTAATCTCTTCATGTGTGGACAAATCTTATCAAGGGTGTTGAGGCTAGGGATTGCGTGATTTATCCACTGATGCGCTTGTTTTTCTAATTTCTCTAGCTTTGCTAATTCCAGTACTATCTGATCTTGCACGATGCTTTTCCTTTCTTCTGGTAGTCCTTGTTAATGTTGCATTGTTTTGATGTACTCGCGAGTCTCTTGAACTTGTTGGAATACTTAGCCATAATAAGTATACTAGTTTCTCAATACTTCCTTTGTAGTGGTAGACTCTTCAAAATGCTCTTGTAGTACTTTGTGAGCTTTCGAAAATGCTTTTTACTGCTCTCTAAGTAAAACAAAAGTTTCTTCTATTTGTTCATCTTTATTTGTCTGTAAATGTGTCTGAAGGTTAGATATGACATTTCAAGCAATTGGTAAACTCTTTCTAGTGGTTTGTCGGTGTCGGTTTCTGCTGCTCCTGGTAAAACTGTTTGTGTCAAATTCCTACATTTTGTCATAAATTCTATTTTCTCTGCTTTAAGTTTCTCAATACTGTTCTTGTTTTATTTCTTTTCTTATCCTTGCTTCTTTGTTGAGGGCTTCCAACAGTTGATCCAATTCTCCATCCTTGAGTTTTGGTGTCTCGACTGCAGTAGTCAATCCTAGCTGATGTAGGTGGATAACTGTCGATACCTGCTGTAATGTTCGTTGTGTTAGCTGTTGTTTATGTTATTTCCTCTTTTTCTCTTTTCTTTTTCTTTTATACCAAGAATTATGTGCAACCTCTACTCCTGCTGGTACTGTTTTGGGTTGTTGCTATTCTGTTTGTTGCTCTTTCGTCGGTTGATCTTCTGTTAGATGAGGGTCTACCAACTGTATCTCGGGTATGAGGTATGTGGCTGGTTGTGCATATGTCGATGGTGTGGATGGTAGAATTGAGTTTGGAGGTGGAGCTAAGGTTGGTGGCGGTGTAGGCAATGGCGGATGTTCTGGAGTTGACGGGGTGGTCGAAAGGTTACTTTTCAGCGTAATATTTTTGACTTCAGGTTGCAAGTCGACAAGGTTATCGATTTCTTCAGAGTCGAGGAGGTTTTTTGTTTCTTGATCCGTTTCCAATGTTTCTACTTGATCATTTGCATCAAGATCAATTGCTCCTTTGTCTGCTTCATTAACCGAAAGAGGATGATTTGCAGTAGATGGTATAAATGATGAAATTTGAGCTGTGACAACTTGAGATGATTTGTCGGGGTTTCTCATGAATGAGGATTTTATAATTCCCACAACTTTCGGTTATGGGGAAGCTTTTTGTGGTTGGTCGGGTTACTGGGTGAGAAGTCATCGTGAAGATATTGGCTTAATGAGTGGGTGTGTGGTATTTATTTGTTGAGCATTGCGGAAAATATTGGGAAGATCGTTGATAAATTGCTGCATGTCAACATCTTTATCGAATTTCTCTTTGAGTGTTTTAGGAAATATGTCTTTATAAGGGTTTGTTGAGGTAACAACGTCCAGGTTTGGTGTCTCTTCTTGCATTATTCTAGTTGTAGATGGGGGTGGAGGAGTGTAGATTAAATCAATAGAGTCGACTTCAGGTGGGGTAGCGACTCTTACCTTTTTAGATTTTGCTTGTTTTGCTTATGCATCTACGAAGCGTTTGAACTACTTCTCGATAGATATTTTGTTTTTGGAGGCATCCTCCAAGATGTCGGCAACTCTGGCAAGTAGCTCTTCCTCATCATCTGAATCTCCTTGAAGAATGAATTTTCACTTTCCCTTCCCTTTTGTTGGACTATCATTCTTCTTCCGTGATTTGGATATTTCCTGAGCTATTTGTCGGAGATTCTGCTTTGTCAGAGCATACTCAGGTTTGTCGGACTGTGTTTCTTCGTCTATCTGTTCACCTCCCTCCGCTTGTTGTTCAGTTAGTACAAGGGATTGTTGTGTATGTGGTACTATTACTATCAGAAGAGTACGTGTCTCCTATGCTAGGGTGTCTTCAGAGTGAAAGTGTTGATATGAAGATGCACTTCATAATCTTCCTCTTTCTCTTGGTCGGTTAGGGGTTCCATAATTGGTTGATTGGTCTTCTTTGTAACCGCCAATATAGATAGCTTAGTGTTGGATTATTGAGCCAACTCTTTAAAGAACTCCTTGATTGTTGGGTAATAATTAAGATGTTTAGCCTTCGCTGCAGCTCCTTGCATGTACCAGACTACAGTGTGGTCGAGCTCCAACTGAATGTGCGCTGTTGGGGGAAGACATCTTCGGATGTTTTGAGGCACCCTCCATCTGGTTGTTTGGAGCTTTAAGTTTTGAAACTCGTTGTCTAGCAACACTTTGGCTGCTTCGAGTTCCTGTGAGTTTCCAGCCATTGAGAATGGCTTGAAGCACCACATATGGAATCTTTTTTTATTCTAGGAACTGTGGGTCTCCGACAGGACATAGGTGGAACATATTAATCCATATGATCAGTGAAGGGAACCTGATCATTGCACCTACTTCTTGACATTTTACACATATGTTTTTTAACATGTCGGCTACATATTGAGACCAACAGTAGGTTTTCCCTGATTCTGCTATATAGTCGACAACTTCCAATATGTCGAGCCTTAAATCACACCCTCGCCCTGTAACGGTTAGACCTGTAGACACAATTTTGGCGACCATCTTGGGTGTTGTGGCCTTGATTTGACCAATTATCAGTCCCTTATAATTCTTTCCAGTCGGTGTACCTATTAATTTTTCAACCAACCCAGGCTTTGACCCGACAGGGACAGGTTCGCCTTTGTTAGATAGCCCTGTAAGTTTGTAAATGACTTCGTCGGATATCTCAATAGGTGTATCAAAGTAGAACTTCCCATTGTGATATCCGCTAATGATGAATTTTGCAATGATTTCTTTCATCCCTCCGAAACTCACCATGAGAGGTGCATTAATATAGCTCATGATGGTATTGGCATTCACTTTTTGGCCTTCCTCTACCATTTTTCTATTTTCATAGGACCATTTTTTAATTTCTGTCCAGAGTCGTGCCCATGAATTTTCCAGTACTTTTGCCTTGCTGATATTTTCTAATCTTTTTATCAAAGGGGTTGCAGTGGACTGCAACTCCTTTGCTTTGGTGGTCATGGATATGGTCGGCCTTGGTTCCATTTTGTCGGTTGTGGGTTCGAATTTCTAAACAGGTAGTTTGCTCTCAAGGGTCTGATAACTCTGGCTCTCTAGTTCTTCGTAAAATTATATGAAGTCTCTGTCCAATGTGGTTTTTATAGGTGGAGCGGGTGGCGATCTTGTCATTGGAGGTATTAATGGCGGATATGATGGCGAAGGACACTCTATTGAAAGCTCTTTTAATGCGCTCTGGTTTTGGCGCTCCCTCTATCAATAATCATGATGGCTTGATTGGACCGTTTGATCCTCTTGTCGATGATGGAGATGTCTGTAAAATGGTCGATAGTTAGTACGTCGATAATGTCGGTTGTTATTTCTGTCAAATTGTATGATGTTACTTCCTTCGTGATTTCTTTTCATTTTTTATCTTGCTGGATTTGATTCTTTCTGTTGTTTTTAGGTTTGTATGGTTTTTATAGGTTTTTATTTAACAATTATGGAATCGTTATATATATATATATATAACGATTCCATAATTGTTAAATAAAAACCTATAAAAACCATACAAACCTAAAAACAACAGAAAGAATCAAATCCAGCAAGATAAAAAATGAAAAGAAATCACGAAGGAAGTAACATCATACAATTTGACAGAAATAACAACCGACATTATCGACGTACTAACTATCGACCATTTTACAGACATCTCCATCATCGACAAGAGGATCAAACGGTCCAATCAAGCCATCATGATTATTGATAGAGGGAGCGCCAAAACCAGAGCGCATTAAAAGAGCTTTCAATAGAGTGTCCTTCGCCATCATATCCGCCATTAATACCTCCAATGACAAGATCGCCACCCGCTCCACCTATAAAAACCACATTGGACAGAGACTTCATATAATTTTACGAAGAACTAGAGAGCCAGAGTTATCAGACCCTTGAGAGCAAACTACCTGTTTAGAAATTCGAACCCACAACCGACAAAATGGAACCAAGGCCGACCATATCCATGACCACCAAAGCAAAGGAGTTGCAGTCCACTGCAACCCCTTTGATAAAAAGATTAGAAAATATCAGCAAGGCAAAAGTACTGGAAAATTCATGGGCACGACTCTGGACAGAAATTAAAAAATGGTCCTATGAAAATAGAAAAATGGTAGAGGAAGGCCAAAAAGTGAATGCCAATACCATCATGAGCTATATTAATGCACCTCTCATGGTGAGTTTCGGAGGGATGAAAGAAATCATTGCAAAATTCATCATTAGCGGATATCACAATGGGAAGTTCTACTTTGATACACCTATTGAGATATCCGACGAAGTCATTTACAAACTTACAGGGCTATCTAACAAAGGCGAACCTGTCCCTGTCGGGTCAAAGCCTGGGTTGGTTGAAAAATTAATAGGTACACCGACTGGAAAGAATTATAAGGGACTGATAATTGGTCAAATCAAGGCCACAACACCCAAGATGGTCGCCAAAATTGTGTCTACAGGTCTAACCGTTACAGGGCGAGGGTGTGATTTAAGGCTCGACATATTGGAAGTTGTCGACTATATAGCAGAATCAGGGAAAACCTACTGTTGGTCTCAATATGTAGCCGACATGTTAAAAAACATATGTGTAAAATGTCAAGAAGTAGGTGCAATGATCAGGTTCCCTTCACTGATCATATGGATTAATATGTTCCACCTATGTCCTGTCGGAGACCCACAGTTCCTAGAATAAAAAAAGATTCCATATGTGGTGCTTCAAGCCATTCTCAATGGCTGGAAACTCACAGGAACTCGAAGCAGCCAAAGTGTTGCTAGACAACGAGTTTCAAAACTTAAAGCTCCAAACAACCAGATGGAGGGTGCCTCAAAACATCCGAAGATGTCTTCCCCCAACAGCGCACATTCAGTTGGAGCTCGACCACACTGTAGTCTGGTACATGCAAGGAGCTGCAGCGAAGGCTAAACATCTTAATTATTACCCAACAATCAAGGAGTTCTTTAAAGAGTTGGCTCAATAATCCAACACTAAGCTATCTATATTGGCGGTTACAAAGAAGACCAATCAACCAATTATGGAACCCCTAACCGACCAAGAGAAAGAGGAAGATTATGAAGTGCATCTTCATATCAACACTTTCACTCTGAAGACACCCTAGCATAGGAGACACGTACTCTTCTGATAGTAATAGTACCACATACACAACAATCCCTTGTACTAACTGAACAACAAGCGGAGGGAGGTGAACAGATAGACGAAGAAACACAGTCCGACAAACCTGAGTATGCTCTGACAAAGCAGAATCTCCGACAAATAGCTCAGGAAATATCCAAATCACGGAAGAAGAATGATAGTCCAACAAAAGGGAAGGGAAAGTGAAAATTCATTCTTCAAGGAGATTCAGATGATGAGGAAGAGCTACTTGCCAGAGTTGCCGACATCTTGGAGGATGCCTCCAAAAACAAAATATCTATCGAGAAGTAGTTCAAACGCTTCGTAGATGCATAAGCAAAACAAGCAAAATCTAAAAAGGTAAGAGTCGCTACCCCACCTGAAGTCGACTCTATTGATTTAATCTACACTCCTCCACCCCCATCTACAACTAGAATAATGCAAGAAGAGACACCAAACCTGGACGTTGTTACCTCAACAAACCCTTATAAAGACATATTTCCTAAAACACTCAAAGAGAAATTCGATAAAGATGTTGACATGCAGCAATTTATCAACGATCTTCCCAATATTTTCCGCAATGCTCAACAAATAAATACCACACACCCACTCATTAAGCCAATATCTTCACGATGACTTCTCACCCAGTAACCCGACCAACCACAAAAAGCTTCCCCATAACCGAAAGTTGTGGGAATTATAAAATCCTCATTCATGAGAAACCCCGACAAATCATCTCAAGTTGTCACAGCTCAAATTTCATCATTTATACCATCTACTGCAAATCATCCTCTTTCGGTTAATGAAGCAGACAAAGGAGCAATTGATCTTGATGCAAATGATCAAGTAGAAACATTGGAAACGGATCAAGAAACAAAAAACCTCCTCGACTCTGAAGAAATCGATAACCTTGTCGACTTGCAACCTGAAGTCAAAAATATTACGCTGAAAAGTAACCTTTCGACCACCCCGTCAACTCCAGAACATCCGCCATTGCCTACACCGCCACCAACCTTAGCTCCACCTCCAAACTCAATTCTACCATCCACACCATCGACATATGCACAACCAGCCACATACCTCATACCCGAGATACAGTTGGTAGACCCTCATCTAACAGAAGATCAACCGACGAAAGAGCAACAAACAGAATAGCAACAACCCAAAACAGTACCAGCAGGAGTAGAGGTTGCACATAATTCTTGGTATAAAAGAAAAAGAAAAGAGAAAAAGAGGAAATAACATAAACAACAGCTAACACAACGAACATTACAGCAGGTATCGACAGTTATCCACCTACATCAGCTAGGATTGACTACTGCAGTCGAGACACCAAAACTCAAGGATGGAGAATTGGATCAACTGTTGGAAGCCCTCAACAAAGAAGCAAGGATAAGAAAAGAAATAAAACAAGAACAGTATTGAGAAACTTAAAGCAGAGAAAATAGAATTTATGACAAAATGTAGGAATTTGACACAAACAGTTTTACCAGGAGCAGCAGAAACCGACACCGACAAACCACTAGAAAGAGTTTACCAATTGCTTGAAATGTCATATCTAACCTTCAGACACATTTACAGACAAATAAAGATGAACAAATAGAAGAAACTTTTGTTTTACTTAGAGAGCAGTAAAAAGCATTTTCGAAAGCTCACAAAGTACTACAAGAGCATTTTGAAGAGTCTACCACTACAAAGGAAGTATTGAGAAACTAGTATACTTATTATGGCTAAGTATTCCAACAAGTTCAAGAGACTCGCGAGTACATCAAAACAATGCAACATTAACAAGGACTACCAGAAGAAAGGAAAAGCATCGTGCAAGATCAGATAGTACTGGAATTAGCAAAGCTAGAGAAATTAGAAAAACAAGCGCATCAGTGGATAAATCACGCAATCCCTAGCCTCAACACCCTTGATAAGATTTGTCCACACATGAAGAGATTACTCGACATAGTAGAGGAGAAGGCACAATTTTTGGGCCCCGACATGGTTAATATTATAGATCTATCAATACAGGAGAAGATGTCGACCTTGTGAAGCATCACAACCTTGACCATCGATATTCAGAAAGCACTCTGCAATTGGACAGAATTTCAACATCAACTAGTAGTGACGGCAGAAGCCATTGTGGAGATTTACGTACAAAAACGACCATCTATTCGAAAACACACCCCATGAGACAGTATATTTTGTTACCTCCCCTGTTTGTTCGAGATGAAGAAAGATTTTCTTCCTGGGGGAGATGTTGGAGGAGCTAGTCGGTTAGCCGACTAATTAGAGATTAGGTCAGCCTGATAAATCATGTCGGTTGACTGAATCAACAAGTAGTTATTTGTAATTGTTTTGTAATCATATATATAGGTTGTTGAGCCAAATAAGAACTTGGTTCAGTTTGATGTATGTATGAACCCACATGTGTTATTGTGTAATATAAAGCTGTTATTCAACCTACTGTCCTTGTCTCTTGTCTCTGTTATGATTATATGATTCTTTATGTGTATTATTGGTAGCTTAGTGATCTGAGTGATTACGACACTACCAGATTTGCATCATTGTTAGAGGAACCCAATTATGGTAACATCATTAATAAAAAACAATTCTAATTCCATGCATTCATCAAAATAGAGGATAATGTGAACATAGACAACATATTACCTCATAAAACTCATGGCAACACGTTCCTTGCAAATACATGGGTAATGTACCAAAAAAGGATGATAAGTTAATGGAAATGGACTCAGGAGTGAGTAGGTCAAAAAAGGGTGTAGCTGACAACAAAAAATGCATCAAAAATCAATACCAAAATCTCCCCCACACTTGAGTCAATACATGTCCTCATCCAATCAAACTTAAATATCCATCATGATGTCAAAACTATCTCCAAAAATGTTTCAAAAATTGAAAAAACTGATTCAACTCTAGCTAGTTTATGTATGAGCTACTTCATCTATGAAAATGTCTAAGTTGGAAGTTGAAGCTACATAAGGTTGTGTCTTATTTTTCTACATCTTAAGTTTGATTTGTAACCTTCGATTTTGTAACCTGACATGCTCCACCTTTCTATACCACTTGCTTTCCAACTTGAGAAATCTCTGATTTTTTTACTCTAAATGTTCATTTTCCCTCTATAATATGGTGTTGGTATTCTTCAAAGACTCATTCTCATTTTTAATTTACTAATCCAAGAGTTTTGATTCCTTGATGTCTTCCTTTAATTTCCATATTTTCTTATTCTTCTTTAGTAACTTGAAATAAACATAGGAATGAGCAGGACTAGGATGAATTGCTTTATGTTCACGTTTTGGAAACTCTATTGTATACTGTAGGCTTAGTCTCTTATTTGTCAAGTTCTTGAAATTCTGTCTCATGGACATAAGATTAAAATTTTAGGTCAAAATTTTTAGCCTTGACACTCAAATAAGAAGCCTTGTTAGACAATCATGTCTTAGGATTCTTTGGAAACATGTAAAAACTCATCACTTTTGTTTGCATTCTCTTTAGGAGATGGTTCCAACTCTACATCTATTTTCTTGGCCTTACTTTTGGTAATGATATGTATTTATGTGAGAATGAAATGAAAGAACACATATGTATATATGTTCACATGCACAGATATGTATGGCGATAAACACAGTAATACAATAAACTCAAATTCTATTAAATGAATGAAACTGAACAGACCGTAAAATAAAAGCAGCTAGAATGGTGGTAGTTGTATCTCTAAGAATAGGTGTGGAGGCTATGCTCACTCGTGACAAGATGAATACAATAGGAGGCCGAAGGGCCTTTTATTGTAAATCCTTAGAGAGGTAGAAAACCCTAAACCTAACCCTAGGAGATGAATTGTCATAAACTTTGCGGCCCCAATGTGGTTAGTTGAACAGTCAACTTCTCAAGGTCATAAATTTTGCATACGATCTCCATTTGGGGCGCTCGATATCCCATTGGAAAGAATTATTCGAGATTTGGAACATTCAATTGAGGCCAAATACATGCCAAAGGCAACCATGTGGCCCCTCGAATCGCCAAAAAATGTCGTTTAGGGCCTTAAAACAACCCCAGAAGTTTGGGACCTGAAAACTGTAGAAAATTACAAGAAAATTGTCAACATGAGAAACTGGATTAGTCCCCCCCCCTTATGAAGAAATGGTATCAATTGCGTTGAGTTCCCCCATCAAATGGGGAAACTTATACTGAACTTGGCGCTTGGTGAGCCACTTGCCATGGCTGAGGAGATGCCCTGCTTTGAAAACTCGATATAGTTGTATCTTCTGCTGGTGGGTGCCCTTAACCTGTGTGTCCATGATATGATCAATGGTTTCTTGTTCCATGCAGTTGGGATTAAGCTTTGTAGGTGTCAATTGTTCTTCCACCTTCGAGGTGTCCAACAGTGGCGCAAAACATGGTCGAAGGAGCTCCACATTGAATATTAGGTGTAGGCTAATGAATGGAGGAATGCTTAATTCAAAGGCATTGTCACCAAACGCCTTAGCAATGGACAAAGCTTGTGATAGGGTCCTGTGAGCCTCTCTTTCTGCAAATGCAACCAAACCTTATCCCAAACCTGGAACTTGTGTGGAACCCAATGTTGGTCATGTTGCTGCTTGTATTTAGTATTGGCCTTTTCCAAAATGTCATGGGCTTGTTGGCAGATTTTCTAGATTCATTCAACAAATTTGGTGACCTTATCAACCTCAACCTTAGCATGGGAATATTCCTCCCGTGTGGATGCAAGGGGTAGAGCTACATCATTCGAGGCTAGTGGTTGGAAACCCAAGCACGCCTGAAAAGGGCTATTACTAGTAGAGCTATGGAGAGATCGGTTATAGCTATGTTGAACATAAGGAAGGCTCACATCCTATGTGTGGGGATTTTTATAATTGTACATTCTCAGAATATGCACAATCATCCAGTTGACTACCTCTATTTTTCCATCATTCTGGGGGTGGAAAACAGTCGATTTGGTGAGCTTGGTATCCATAAATGACCATAGAATAGACCAGAAAGTGCTTAGGAACCTGCTGTCCCGATTAGAAATGATAGTCTGTGGCCACCCAAAATGAACCCAAACATGCTCGAAGAATAACTTAGCTGTCGCTTCGACAGAGATGCTCTTCTTACAAGCTATCAGAATGGCCATATTAGAGAAGCGATCCATAACCACAACCACAAAATCATTACCATGCTTAGTCGAAGGTATTCCTGACATGTAATCCATGGAGATGGATTACCATGGCCCATTTGGAGTGGGAAGGGGGTCTACAACCCTTGCTTTTTAACGATTGGTTTTGCGATGGCGTAGGAAGTGCAAGATTTGATATATCGTCCTATTTCTTGTCAGAGTTTGGGACAATAAAAATACTTCTGCAAGACTACCACTATCTTCTCAATACCGAAGTGGCCTGCCACTCGACTATATTGTGCTTCCCAAATAATTTCTGCATGCTCACTTGAAGGAACACAGAGATGGCCTAGGTGGCATAATAATCCCTCCTGAAGATGAAAGTCCGCAATTGGTGTACCTACACACAAGGATTGATAGATAGGAGCGAATTCAGGATCATTGTCATATAGTTGAGTCCACCCACAGGTCTCATGGCCGCAAGAGTTAAGCACTGTGGTTAATGCCGCCACTGGAGGTCGAGTAAGGCAATCATCGACTCGATTGGTGATGCCCTTCTTATATTTAATGTTTAGATGGAACTGTTGCAAGTAAGTGGACCACTTCTAGTGGTGGTCATTCTGTAACTTTCCTTGGTTTTTCATGAACTGCAAGGGCTTGTGACCAGTGTGGATAATTGTTTCTTTTCCAAGGATGTAATGCTTCCATTAGCGGCAGGCTTGGACAATGGAGTACATTTCCTTGTCATAGGTGGGGTACTTGCGGACTGTATCTGAAAGTATCTCACTGTTATATGTCACTGGATGGCCATGCTGAGTGAGGACCACACCAACATTGTAGTTCGAAGCATCTATCTTAATCTCAAAGGGTTGTTGTAGATCTGCTAAGGTAAGGATGTGCATCTAACATAAGCGTTGCTTCAACTCCTGAAATGTGTTATTGTGGCTTGGACCATATGAACTTGGAATTAGATCCACCTTTGGTCACCTAGCTAATGGAATAAGCAATATTAGAGAATCCCAACACAAATCTGCGATAGAAGTTTGCAACGCCTAGGAAGCTGTGAAGCTCTGTCAGAGTCGTCGAGGTCGTATAATCGCGAATGGCTTGGATCTTGGTGTTGATTTTTCTTAATCTACTTATATTATATCTTAAAACAAATTGTTACTAGTATATCACTGAAAGAACAATGAGCACAAAAACACAAGAACACGAATATTTTCCTTGGAGAAACCACAAGGGAGAAAACCCAACAAAACTTCCTCAATATAGAACTCAACCAGAGCAATGTAAAACCTAGACAACTGCTTCTCTCTTCTTTCTGGCGCACTAATATTTCTCTCTCTTGTAAAACAATTTGAGTTAGTGAGTACAAATGAATGGGAGTGCCTCCCTATTTATATTCTTCAGTTGACTTGACATATAACCTAACATGGCCAACTTGTCTAACTGACTGGGCCCACTTATCCGATTGGACACCAAAAATAACATTTATTATATTGACACTTGGGTACTGTTGACCCTACTTACATATGGAGGTTTACATTGATTCTTTCAATGATACTAACAAGACCAAACTCAACTCCCAAAGGAGGAATACAATCAATACATCTCGAATATCTTCTGAAGTTATAATACTTTAACACTCCCTCTTAACTAGGAAGGTATTCAACCACAACATCGACTGCTACTACAACTGTACATCTAACTGGTGAGTATCTATATGTCATAGGTAGTTTTGGAACATCATCATTCATATTCATCATCAATCTCAGCTGGATCATCTTCTGTAATATTCAGTATATAAATATTGAATCATCTTTTATACGTACTTGAGTATCTTCTATCATCTTCTAAATTGTCTTTTGTCGCATCAGTATGTGAATACTGAATCATCTTTGGGTCTTCTTGTTATAGAGCCAGTATGTGAATACTGAGTCATCGTCTATCATGTCAGTATATGAATGCTTAATCATCTTTTGGATCATATTCTATGTGGATACTGGATCATCGTCTATCTCATCAGTATATGAATACTAAATCGTCTTCTGGGTCATCTTCTCACAACATCAGTATGTGGATACTAATTCATCTTCTATCATACCAGAATGTGGATGCTAAATCAAAAATTTTCAACATATGTATGCAGATATTGAGACATCATCTGTAACTTCATCATCTGTAGCATTTGTATATAAATACAAAAACATCAACAACAATCTTATGAGCATGTTAGTGCTAAAATCAAACAACATCTAATGCTAAATCATCATCTACATTACCAACATAGAGATGTTGGAACATCAACATCATCATCAGTATAGGAATACTGAAACAAATTCATCAATAATCATCATTATAACAACACTAGTACTAACTCAATGAATCAACTTAACAATCATCAATACTGAAGCAACCATCTCAATAAACAACTCAGCAATCATAACAATACTGAAACAATCATCTCAACAAACATCCCAACAATCATTAGTATAACAATACCGAAACAATCATCTCAAAAAACATCTCAACAATCATCAATATAAAAACATTGCAACAATCGTCTCAACAACCATCAAAACATCCCAACAAACATCTAAGTAATCATTGGTATAATAGTACTGAAGTAATCATCTCAACAATCAATAGTATAGCAATACTAAGGATACATCTTTCCCTTCAACGTCTTGAAGCAACATCATGGTGAGTTCTCTGGTAGATCCATCCGGGCATTTTGTCTAACTTACTAACTCTTTCGAGCCAAACAAGCCTAGTTAGACAGATCGATCTCCCTAGGGACCAAACAAGCCTTGTCTAGATTAATGACCATTTCAGGCCAAACAAGCATAGCCAGACATACTAATCCCCCTAAGATCAACGGGCCTCGTCTGAATTACTAACCCTTTTGGGCCAAACAAGCCTACCTAGACTTACCCTCCTCTAGACTAAGCTACTCACCACTGCATCCATCATCAATATGATGTCAATCCCTCTTTCGAGAGAGTTCCTTTTGGACTACATCGATCTTGTCTCAAAAGTATTCAAACTTTACATGAGCCAGAGGCTGAACCATATCCCAGATGAAATGATATATGATTTCAATGTGCTTTGACTTATCATGAAACACAGGATTTTTCGTCATCTTAATACAACTTTGATTATCACAGAGGATATCAGTAGCATCTATATTTGCATCAAATAGTCCTGCTAACATCTTTTAAAGCCATACTGCTTCGCTACATGTTGAACATGCTGCAATGTATTCAACCTCTGTCATACTGAGTGCAATACTAGTCTTCTTTCTACTGAACCAAGAGATCACGTCTGATCCTAAACTAAAACAACATCCTGAGGTGCTTTTTCTATCTTTGGCACTTCCTCCCCAATATAAATCTTCATATCCATGTAATTTGATCTCACCACTAGATGCATATTTGAGCCCATAGTCTAAAGTTCCCTTTAGATACCTCATCACATGTTTTTCCCCAATAAGGTGAATGTGTACCATATTCTGACTTAAAGTGTTTACTGCAAAACATATATCTGGTATTTTATTGGTTAAGTACATCATAGAACCAATAATCTGTCTATATAAGGTGGCATCACCTGCTTCTGAGGTATCGTCATTTAATAGCTTCAAACTTGTTGTCATCGGAGTAGTCATAGCTTTACAATATAACATTCCAAATATTTTAAAGATTTCTACAGTATATTTTCCTTGGTTTAGGAAAATCTCTTCTGGATATTGCCATACTTCAAGACCTACAAAGTAATGCATCATTCCAAGGTCTTTCATTTCGAACTCTGCAACAAACTTATTTTTACATTCGATGATATGCTTATGTTCTCTTGTCAAGAACATATCATCTACATATTGTAATAAAATCATAATCCCATCAACCTCAGTCTTATAGTATAGGTTGGAGTCTGCTTTACTTTTAGTAAAGCCTAAGCTCATCAGAAATACATCGATCCTACCATACCATGCTCTGGGTGCTTGCTTTAACCCATACAATGCCTTCTTTAGTCTACATACATGACTTTTCTGATCATTAGTCTAGAACCCTCATGTTTATTCAATATATACCTCTTCCTAAATCAATTCATTTAGAAATGTTGTCTTCACATCCATTTGATGTAGCTTCCACTTCATATTGGATGCCAAGGCAATTATGGTTCTGATTGAGGTGTATTTAGATACTGGTGCAAAGGTCTCCTCATAATCGATTCCCTCTTTCTGAGAGAATCCTCGAGCTACAAATCTTGCCTTTTACTTTTCTATACTTCCATCTGTTGAGTATTTAGTTCTGAAGATCCATTTCGAGGATATCATTGACTTGTCTTTTGGTCTTGGTACTACTTCCCACACATCATTCTTTATAATGGATTGGTATTCCTCGACCATTGCATCAGCCCACTCCTTCTGTTTTATTGCTTCTTCAAAGCATGTTGGTTCTTTATCAACTAGATCA
>LPNX010001696.1:447728-466859 GCA_001517045.1 Pseudotsuga menziesii | reverse complement strand
TTTGTGGCTTCTCTGTGTTCTTATATGTGAACTTACCTTGCCTCCCAACAGTAACTCAACCTTAATAGGTCTATGGACCTTTCCCAGCCTCCCTGTTTTGTCCGAGGTGTGAGGCAGGGGCTTGGGATTCTTTGCCTCTGCGCCTGCTTCTTCAACCTGCCCTTTTGACTCCCATGCATGTTTTCTGTTCTTCAGAAAATGTCTGAGGACCTTCCACTGTGAAACTCTTGGTAGATTGATACATGAACTGGATGGTTCTGACAGGAGACAAGGGGGATAACCCATAAATGCCTTGATTCAATTGAATTATAGCCGAACATGGACAGTCTTTCCCTACCTTCCAACATCGTTACAGTTCTCAGGATGCAGGCAACATTGCTCCCTTGAATGATGGATACTTCCCTTCATAATGATTTCCCCTCCTTGGGCTGTCTTGATACAATCTGAGCATTTAAATTGTTTTGAAATACAAAACTCTACTACCTCTAATCATCATTAACAGGTGGCAGTAAATGGTTTAAATCACCATTATGGCACTATTCAGCTGCTTTCAAATCCTCTCTGACCTGGCTCCCAATCTCTTTACTGGCATGGCTGTTTGTCACCAAAGCCCAGCTGCCCTTAATGGTGGTTTATAGCCTGTGGCCATCAGTACCCAATTTCAAGCACGGTTTTAGTTGTGAGCCAATCTTTGTTGAACCTTCATTTTCTTGGCATTAAGGTAATGGGTAGGTTCATGATGCCTCTTCAAAATTTTGTTTGTAATATGCTGCACTCTGAATCAGACATCAATTTTTTTGTTTAACAACAGTTCTTTAATGTCTTTCCTCAAGTTTGTTTTTGAAGTTGGACATGGTTTCTGTAGAGCTGTTAATTGGATTGATTTAATTGATACTTGACTAGCACCTACTGTCTGGATCAAAATGTTGTAGACTGGGATTCTAGATTAAACTCACATTGTGCCTAAGAATACAAGTGAATGCAAACACCGAAAAATGTAGTGTCAACAGAGATATAGTGAATAAAATATGTTGTGACAAATGCAACCTATATTAAGTTACGGGTCATGGAATTTTGAAATAGTCTGCCAAAATATTTGACATCCTGCTTCCTCATAATAAACCAGACTTTACAAGTGAATTTGGATATTTAATATATCACAATAAAAAAGAGTAATGAATGTCACAAACGCTTTGCTGTGGCATTGTTCCAAGAGAATTCTAGTCAGAAATCCAGTGAAATGGTCTCTTGGAAATTTTTTAGCAAAATAATGAAAACATGGAAATCAAGGTGTTTGACCTATTGAGATCATGTTGATGAACTATGTTTGTTGAATTTTTATAGTATATACCTCCTAGCATATTTAGGTGCTGTCGTAGCTCTATGGGAATTGTCCAGATGAAAGTTAGGAAACTGGTACAAAAAACATTATGGGTCCATATGACTTGTCACTTTTGTAAAAGCCCAATTAAATTGTGACAAATTTTCTGTAAAAGCCAAAAATTCCAAAGTACAACAATGCATATGAGTGTGATTTTTTGAAAGCATCTTCTGGTTTTATCCCTATCTTGTTCATTTCCCAACAGAATGAAATCCTAACTAGGTTCTGCCCTTGTAAATTTCAGTTTCCAATGTTGATGACATTTTGGATTATTGTAATTGTGTGTTTTTATTCTGGTTTACTATTAAATAATTTTAAGAATAGTTCCTATATTTTGGTTGTTTGTTGGACTTGTATCTTCTCCAATTGTATTGATTTGTTCCATCAAACATATATACAAAAATGTGAATTTGTTATTACTCTCTTTTATGTTTCATTTTTTCTGATGGTAATGTTTGGGATGTGCAGGTTGGGTCTGGTAGCAACCATCAAGGTATCTATCTACATTCTTTCCTTTTGAACATTTTATTTGATAAGTAAATAGTGCTGCAAAAATTCAACTGTACTGGTGTATAATATTTGAATCAGGTGTGTTCTCACTTATTCAACTTTTGGAGAAGGGAATAATGTCTATGTTAAATATTAATTAATTGTTGTTTGTTTTCTATTATAAGTGAAATTGAATTAGGTTTTATATTGGCACGGGGGAAGAATCACTTGATATTTGTGCTAGTAGTCTTTGATTTGACTTTTTCTTGATAGATTATCTTGTGTCTAGAGGAATCACTGTTCATGCTATTGAAATGCCTAATATGTAAGAATAGTAAGGATTGGTTTTGTATTTAAAATAGCATAAAGACGACTAATATTATTCTAGATTTTTTTTTCTTTCATGCAGCTTTGTTGATCGTAAAAAATCTAGACATTAATGAGATAGAATTCATTTGATTGGCGGTCTAGAAACAAGGATTGATTTTGCATTCAAAAGAGAATCATGACTAGTTTTGTTGAGATGTTTTTATTTTTTATTTTGATTTATATCCAGTTTCTTTGACACGCTACTGTCTTTCAATTTCCTAAGAAATCTAGGTAACCATGACACAACATGGTGGGGACACAACATTCCTTACTTAAAATTTTATGGGGAATAGTGAGTGGAATAGAAATCAAGCCCACATCAGATCAGGATGCGATAACTAAATCTGAAAAATATGGAGCTCCCTCCCAATGAGTATGAAACTTTGTTAGTTACCGAACTGAGCCTATGGTAAAACATTTAAAAAATGTAAAAGGTGCCTAACTTTTATGGAATAAGTTGAAAATATATTTGTAATGACTGATGCTTTTATATAATGTATTTATAGAATGCACTCTGCCATAAAAATTTGAGGGATACACTAAAGTAGAATAATTACTATTAGTGAGTGGAATAGAAACCAAACCCACATCAGATCAGGATGTGAAAAATATGCAGCTCCCAATGAGTCTAAAACTTTGTTAGTTACCAAACTGAGTCTATGATAAAACATTTCAGAAATGTAAAAGGTGCCAAATTTTTATGGAATAAGTTGAAAATATATTTGTATAATGTATTTATAGAAAGCATTTATGCCGTAAAAATTGAGGGATGCATGAAAGTAGAATAATTACCATTAGTGACCACAATACTTACCTACCTAATAGGATTCACTGAAGCAGATTGGGCTAGATCAACAAATGATGAAAAAATCCCTTCAAGAACAATCCTTGAAGATGCAAGACTCAAGAGTTCAATGTGTTGGAGCTTGGTGTAAGAGGGTGTCTGCTACTTGGATTACTACGGTCTAGGGTTTTAACTTTATTTATTTTTTTAATTTCATGATCTAAACCATGGGATCTGGTCCTATACAAAGCCAGCCTGTTCAAGTATTTAAGGCCAGTTCCACATGTAACCAGCCATTTCCAGTTGGAAACCCTGAACCGGACCTGAAAACATCCAAAACTGGTCGGACTGGCCGGTTTTGAATGCACGTTAAAGACCTAAGTGAATCAACATCTTCCGAGAGTCATAAAAGATACTAATTCTTCCACTCACAAGATGCACCCAAGATGGGCTATTGCATAATGTTGTGCAAGAGATATCACATTGCTTTCATTATTCCAAAAAAGTAGACTCTTCTAGATCTATTGGCTGGTCTTCTCAGAAACAAAAATGTTTTCCTTGCATAATGTATCAGTGAGTAAAGAGCATATAGAAGATAAACCAAACATAATGAAGACAAATGCCTAATATAACACTGAGATATGTTTCACACTTTTCATAGTAGATTTTGACTATACATCATGATTAAATTATAACAAAATCGAAGGACCTGCAAGAGAAATGCATGACATACCTCAAATGTACAGAATATGCTTCAACTTTTAATATTTGTTTTCTAGGAGGCTTGAGTTCTGTAGCTGAGCCTGAAATGAACTGTACAAGCCCAATCTTAGATTATTACACATTTATGAAGTTTTATGATTCAGTTAACTGCAAATTTTTAAAAGTTTATTCAACATAAGCAGAATGAAAACAACAGTTTAGAACAAATGTGACCTCGCAAAAGGGACATCTTGGTAGAGATCTATGCTTAAGCAGAAGCAGAATCTTGAAATAAATTTTGGGCAAGATTACAGGTATCTCTCTTTTAAGAATAGCCTAAGTACTAAGGAAATCTTCACTGACAGGAAAATTACAAACAAATAGGTTGGTCAAACTTAACTTTGGACTTGTAATTTTACAGTGAGGGAAAATTCCATGGGAGAAACAAGCTACATTCACTGTCTCTTCGAAGACATCTGATAAAATTAGAACAATATAGAGACAATTAGCATGGCCTTTGTGCAAGGATGAGATGCACAAATCGAGAAATCGTCCAAATTGTTTGAATTTAACATATGGTTTATTTCCTGGTTATATTTGGAGGACTGTATATGACTTGTTGAAGCTGAAGCTTTTTGGTTTGGAAAACAATATTTTCTGCTTCCCGTTTGAGGAGAAAAAGTCTAAAGAGGACTATCTTGAGCTTATAATAGGTTGGAAGTCCTTTGGGGACATGCGCGATCAATTGGAAAATCTATACCATTGAAGAGAGAAGATAGGTTTTACATATCTAATTTTGGAACCTTGCAATGAATGCCCTGGGCATCTACAGATTGTAATTTTGTTTTAAGAGATAAGATTATGAATTTAAAAAAAAATTCCAATGAAAAATAAAGATGCTTGTCTTACCATCTACTATGAGGACTCATTTTCATCATGATCTAGCCACATTTGGATGTTGGATTCTGATATCCTAGATCATACAGTATTACTATTATGATGACATATTGGAGATGGGATCTTGTTTGTGTGTTGAGGATCCACCCATAAGAAGAAGCTTATGTATATTATCAGCCTTGCAGTGGGATTATTTGATGTTGGGATGACCAATTCATCATTTGTGATAGATTGGGTAAGTCCTTAACTAATGACATATAGATACTATTAATGGGATGTAATATCTACATAGGTCATCTCATGGATTTTATCTTATATTTTTTCCTGGCTACAAGAAAGTGCTTTTGATTAGGTTGTGTTTTTAATATGTATGGCCTAAGCCAAAGATTCATAGGAGAGTTATTTTCTTTGTTTTCAATCTACTATTAAGGGCATTCGTTATTTTTTGAATCTTTACACCAGTTTAATAGAGTTTCTTGAACTTTTGTTTTGTTTTGGTTTTGGCGACCTGTTGAAGGTATTTGTGCTGTAGATTTGAACTTAAAAAATACTTTTGCTAACGGATTCCTTGTAAATTCCTGCCATAATGACAGGTGCAGACTGCAACATCTCAGTATTGAGCATTCATGGAAATTTATTTGTGCATCCAGGCTCTGTCAACATGCATGGGCTTATTACACAAGGACCCCGCTCCATAAAAAATATAGTATGGTAGAGGTAGGCCAGTTCTTCTTCATATCCAGTTATTAGTATTACTTGTTTTATATGTATTAGAAGTAGCAGTTTTCTTAGATTTACAGTCACCAAGATTATTTTTTCCTTGAATTGGTATGTCTTCTCCAGAGCTGTTACACATTTCATCTTGGAAACACATAATGGCATTGCTCTTTTCATGGCTTCGTATCTAGAACGCAGACCATATACCTCACCAAAGAGATGTTTCTTCCTTTTTTATGGGATTCTCTTTGAAAAAGTATCCTTTGCACACCTTAAGAAGTTACACATTGAAAATAATAGTGGCAAGCATGTCCAGATCCATCTGTAGCTTCTTTCCTCCATTATGATGAATTATTTTTGCATGACCCCATCTCAAATGAGTATTGAAGAACACTAGACTTGAGAATTTACAATTTATGCTCATAAGCATGTCATCTGTTCCAACCTTTCCAATGTATCAGTTTATTGCAACTTGTATACATTATCATGTACAATTCATCTTGTTTTCATGTACACAAATATTACAAAGACCTGCATGGCCATTAGCAATTAAATGCAAGTGGGATAAAAAATTTAGTTGAATCCTTTGCATATATGGTGCTTTTGTCATTTTGCTTAATGACCAGACCAAAACAGATTGTAAATTACTTTGTAACTTTTAGTTACTTGAAAGTTGATGTTTTTTTGCAGGTCCTTTCTCTAAGCTGCTCCAGTTGATTTCACCTCTCTTCCAGCTACTCGCTTTTGGCATTTTGCATTCTACCTGTGAAATGGTTAATATTAAACTTTATACAAAATCAAATTTCAAGCACAGAAGTTCAAGGGAAGTTTGTTCACACGGTTTGGCAGCCAATCCATTATTTTTTGTCATTAGGCAACACCATTCACAGATTATTATTTTGGCATGAATTTTTAGCATTTCAAGGACAAGATGGCACCCCATATACATTAACCAGATTGTGAAGAAAATGCCACAGAAGGCATCATGTGAAAGGGACATTTTTGAGGTGTTGCAAAGAAACTCACGTCGAAATCCAACAGAGCAGGAAGGTTCCAGTTTTTGCATGCATGGCCAAATCAACAATGCAACATAATAAATAAGGTCTTTTCAATGAGGATCGATTAGCTGTGTCATCTCCAAGAGATTGATTCCAAGGACTACTTTGTATTTAGAGGTTACATATACTATGAAATATGGGGGACGCTTCACTAATTGTTCTAAGACTCCAAAAGTTCCCTTGCAACATTATTTTGCTAGTCCAATCAAAGATGCTTATATTTATACATCTGAGAGGTGATTATCTACAAATGGGAGACTTTATTTGACCTCTCCAAAAACAAGTTTATCCAACTCATTACTTCTTTCTTTCAACATATTTCCACCGGTAGACTCCTCAGCCTTAGAACATGTTGGTGGAAGATATGTGAGACATAAATCTTCTACTCGCCTCTTTGGTAGATATTCCACCTCTATGAAACCCTAGATCCATACCCATTCCTTACATAGCACTGCCCATTGGCTCTGGTCGAGCGACAAAGCTTCCATCATGAGTTTCTTCTCCTTGTCCCCAAATGTCACAAGAGACATATCATTTAGCTCTAGATATTCTCATAGGATCACCAAGTGTGTCCCTTGGCCTCTAGTACTCCCCAAAGGCCATCATCAGGGTTTGCATTAGCCTTTTCATAATAATAGAGTATGACAAAGATGCCTTTTCTACTTCCTCCACCTCTTTTGATTCTACTTCTACTTCCATCTTTGGAGTGAGCCAGGGTTTCGTGCCTATTACAGTTTTGCATTTTGTTTTTATCTAGATTGAGTAATGCTCTTTCATTTATTGATTTAAAAAAAAAAAAACACTTATAGCCGTCGGTTAAGCAACGGCCTGTAGGTGATTTCAAAAAAAAAAACTTATAGCCGTCGATTAAGCGATGGCCTGTAGGTGGTTAAGCAACGGATTTTTTGATTAAGCAACGGTTAAGCGATGGCCTGTAAGTGTAGTTTTAAAAAAAAAAAATTCTGCCCCGTCGCTTAACCGACGATTTACATTTAACCGACGGTAAACTGAGCTGTCGCTTAACCGACGGATTGGAAAGATGTCGGATAACCGACGAAAATCCACCAACGCTTAAAAAAAATCATAGTGTCATACATGCGACAGGGAAGTGTCGAAAATCCGACAATACGACTATCGGATTTTTGGTCGAAATGTAGTAGTGAGAGTTGCTCTTATCTTCCCTCCATAAAATGCAATCAGGATTTTATTAATTGCTTGGATTTGCCAGCTTTTATTACACCTTGTACCAAATGTGTTTCAGGGCCATACCAAATGCATTTGTATGTTCATTTATGTGGTAGGCCTCCTTAGAGCATGTTTCCTATATCTAACACTTGACGCAACATGAATATATGTATAACCAAATAGTGTTATTTTTTCTACCACTTCACTAGGCATTATTATTTTTTCTTTTCACACCTAGGTGATTTTACAGATAATTACTACAGTTTCTTTTTTTCACCACACAACTTGAAACAAGGACATTAAAATTTAATTCAAACTCTCTGATGCATTTCCCTACAGTTACCTTGAAGGGAAAAATTAACAACACTAGAGATTAGAATTTGTTATTTTCTGAAAGTCTCTTTTACCAGCTTTTTGATGAGACATATCGAAACTTAGGCAGACCCACATTCCTAATAAGAACTTCACATTCTTATATTAAATCTCAACTTGATGGTTTTTTCACTTCTTTTAGGCTTTTGCTTCATCTATTATGATGATTGTTGGTGGTTTCTTACTGAACCTCTTCCTCCCCACCTGTTGGACATTGTTCCATTCAACTTCTTTGGCTCAGTCTTCATTTGAATTGCTACCACCAACATTATTCCAAGTCCATCAAGGACCTTGCATCTAGCTAAGAAATGTCTTTTCTCCATCATTTGAACTGGATTATTGTTGTATTCATATTGGACTCACTACTAATTTCACAATTTCCTTTGAATTGAATTCCATTTGTTAGCACATGAAGAATGCATGATAATTCCATTTTGCTGCTGATAAAGTAGACCATGTTCATTTCTCTGGGCTGCTCTTGGACTGTTCACTTAGGCATCATTCTTCTGGGGTTGATAAACCTTATTTTTGAATGTGCATACCCACTCCTAATAGGCCATGACTATGGTATGGTCTATTCTAGCTGAGATGTGAATGTGTTGTCTCTATTCTATAGATAGTGGTTCATTTTGAAGCTGTAGTAGGTACAGGTTTTGTAGATGGTAGGTATAATGGAGTTATATGTACTTCTTGGCAGATTTAAGAAATACTCCCCAAGTTTATCTTTATTTTGTAGCACTATTTAGTTTGTAGGCATCTTCTTTTAGTAACCATTCATGAGTTCTTCTCTTACCATCCCATTGTTGAACAAAATTACATCATCAATGAATAACAAAATTTATGTAGCAACACACACATCCTCAATTGGATTCTACAACTATTTCTTAAACACATCCCTTATTATTTTTCCATATCAATTTTAGGTTATTAGGTATGCATCAATGCATTATGTTGTTCTCTAAGACTCTTTTGCGGACCACTTTAATAGATTGCGTAACTGTTTACGATATTTTGTTTCCTAAGGACGATATATTTTTGGCTTTATTAGTGTGTTTGAAAAATTAAATTGGATTTTAAGCTTGAATGTCTTTGGATCTTATTGTCTTTTATTAGAATTACAAATGATCAAATCTATGTATTAATATTGCTCCTCTTCCCGATTCTTAAAGGGTGCTAGCTCAATGGAAGAGCACCTGTTTTATAAGCAGGAGGTTGGTGGTTCGATTCCTCCATACCCTAATGATATTGGAATGTATTTATAAAGGTAAAAAATGTAGTAGTGCAAGATGGATGCAATATTAGATGCAACACTAAATTCAAAACAAGATGTAAAAGTGGACGTCACACCAAACACAAAAGTGGATGCAAAAGTCGACCTTATTTTAGATGCAAATATGGACACAAAAATGGATGTCACACAATGCAAAATTGGATGCAAAAAGAGACTCAACACCAGACACAATTAATGACTCAAAACTAGATGCAATACTAGGTCCAAAACTAAACGCAACAGTAGATGAAAAAGTGGACTCCTAACTAGACGTAAAATTGGACATTAAATTGAGCACAAAATATTGTGTATCGATGGACATAAAACTAGGTGTAACACTAGGTGCAAAGATGTAAGGAACACTTGGCGCAAACAAAAACTTAAAATGAGACACAATATCGGATGCAAGATGGGACAAAACATTGAATGTAAAACTAGACATAATATTGAATGCAAGATGGGATGCAACATTGGACACAAAACTAGATGCAATATTAGATACAAACATGACTACAAAACTAGGCACAACATTAGGTGCAACATTGGATGCAACATTGGGCTCAAACATAGATGCAAAAAAAGACATCAACTGGGATGCAACACTAGGTGCAAACCTAGATGCAAAATACGACGTAAAACGAGGTGAAACATTAGGCACAAACATGGATACAAAAAAATATGTAAAACAAGATACAAAATTAGATGCAAATGGGGATGCAACATTATAAGTAAAATTGGATGCAAAACTAGATGCAACATTGGGCCGAAAATTGGATGCAATCCTAGATGCAACGTTAGATGCAAAATTGGACACATAATTTTATGCAAAACATGGTGCAAAATTGGGTGCAAGACTCGATGAAAAACTAGGAGCAAAATAAGACGCAAAATTGGATGCAAAATTGAGCGTGAAACTGGGTGCAAACAAGGATGTAACAAAGGACGCAAAAAAATATGCAATAGAAGTTGCAAAATTGGGCGGAAATAAAGGCATAACAAAAGATGCAAAAAATTGGGCGCAAAAATGGACGCAAAAATGGATGTTAAAAAGGATGGAAAAAAAGATGCAATAGATGGCGTTTTACGAAAATGTACAATAGTGCCAAGTTTAGCGCCAGATTGTTCATCACAATTGGGAAAAAAATACACTAAAATCTGGCGCTAAATTCAACGCTAAATCCAGTTTTTGTTGTAGTGTCTCCCTCCGTCCTTTTATACATCTGTGGTTTCTCACAACAATTGTCCTCAACGGTCACCAAAAAAATACATATAAAAATTACCTATCTTTACATCCTCTTCTCTATAACCCTCATCTCATAGTCATAAATAAGGATTATTATGCATGCACATCCTCACATTATAATATCAATTAGGTCAAGGCAGAAAGACAACCATAAAATATCAAATGTGTCAAGATGAAAAGAGTAAGAGACGGTGCCGTCACTAGAGAGACGGTCAGGCGTGGAAACAGCGACGTCCAAGAGTTTAGGCATGGATACAGTGATGTCTAATAGTCAAGGCGTGGATACAGCGACATCTAGGCATGGATACAGCGACGCCTCATTCCTGTTACATCGGATTTTACACCAAAAAGTAAGAAACATGGAAAACCTCCGTGGAAAAATCTGCGCTTTTGTACTAGTGTCTAAAGATCCCATGGAAAAGGTGACGGACATGATAAAAAACTTGGTTACAAGTCAAAACCAACCAATGGCCAATCATTCTACACAATTGAATAATATGCAAAATAGAATAATCACAATGGAAAGGAATAATGGACCTAGGAACTTTCAACCCAGGAAGAATCATATGTATCAAAAGAAAGTTCCTCAGTAAGAGCCTAGGATTCCAAACCAGTTAGACTCAGCTAACATGGTAGAAGAAGTAATTCCATGGTGTAGACCCTATGAACAATTCCACCAAGAAATCACTTGTTATGTTGCAAATCAAGTCATGGAACATGGACTTCCCGAGATTAGTAGTCGGGAAACAACTTCAAGTGAGCCTGATCATCTATACATGGTAGGCCATGCCTACCCTTTGTCACTAGCTAAATAGTACAAACCTAAGTATGAAACCATTGCAGAATATTATAGTGAAACTTATGATGAAAACCGTAATGTGCATGTTGGGACTCCTACATGTTCTCCATATAATGATGACAGATTAGAAGGTTTACTTCCTTTTGACCTTTTCTCTGAAGAACAGTGAGTATGAAAATGAAGACAAGTATAACTTGGATCATGATACAAATGACGGAGACTCCCTTATCTTCGACAAAGATGTAGATGAGGAGTCATAGACGTTCATGGAAAATCTAGTCTATGACATGAATAAAGAGGAAAATAATGAACCAAAAACTTTTGATGGTTTTGTTGATTCTCCTGTCTATGGCATATCTAAAGGAGAGAGCATGGACCTTGTGGCCTTGGGAACCTTTGATATGGAAAAGGAGCATGCAGTTTATCCATATGATCATTATGAACCATATATCAGTATCAGTAATGAAGACAAAGAGAACTTGATATCAGAACTTGATATCAACAATGGGGAATCCATCACATCTGACATAGATGGTGGTGATGACTATTGGGATTTTTGTGGATATCTTATTAAGAATCCTATCTGTTCTATATCCAGCAAGCAGAGTGTCTATTTGCAAATTTGTGGAAGTCTAATCTACTATACTTCCATAGAGGGAAGCATGGATCTGGAGACCTGGGAAAATCCTAGTATAGAAGAGCAGCATTCAAAACTCTTATATGGTCATTCAGAGTCATATCATGCAGAGCCGCACAAAGGTATGAATAATAAAGACATTGAGAAGCAGTGTTGTGAAAAGACAAATATGATGTAGTTAGTAGAATATCAGTCTCAACTATCATCTTCACATATATATTTTATTTATGATTAAGAGCCGCTTGGGGCTTATACAATGAGTTATCATCTAGTAAGCCTTGATGATCAATATGATGGTGTAGTCAATCTGCCTCATCATTTCGATTTGTATATCAACCCTATATAGTATTGGATAGAAGTAGCCTATGCAAGAACCTACCAGTTTGGGAAGAAGTTTGACAACATTATTCATTCCTATGATTTCCCATCCATCCCTTTCATTCTAAATCATCACGTAGGTTTGCATTTTCTGAATAAAGTATCCTTACTTTGGCGGGTAACCAAAGACAATAATTTTTTTTTTTATGTGAATAAAATGCTTAGGTGGTTACATTGGATTTTTTTATTACACCTAACCTTTTTATATCATGCTTACAGTAGGAAAACAAGCTCCTTAAAAGAGAGCATTTAATTTCTGCATTTATGTTTTGTACTTAGCTGTAATAAAACTCTTATTTAATCACATAGTTACATTTATTTTGTTTAAATAAATCAGCTTAAAGGTTCATTTGGATTTTATATAAAGCTTGTGCTACTAAGTTTTCCTTTTCAAGTTGAGATTTTTTTATAGGGTATATAAAACTAGAGATTCTGGTGTTCTTGTATCCTCTCCTTACGCTACGACAAGATCGAGCGCACGTCCCACAGTTGGAGCCAAATGTTACCACCTAAGTTATACTTAGTGGTTTTTACCAAGTGAGCCTGGTGAACCGAACAAAGATGATTTGTTCGGACTTCAGAATACCTTCATAATTGATTCTGGGAATTGCTTGTTGTACTATATCACATGTTCATACCCCATATGGGATTTGTAATAAAATGTTCTAGCATGATAGTGTCTGTAAAAGACTCGGTCTCTTAGACTTTATTTGTCAATCCGATCATCCTAGGGTGTTTGGTTACAATCTTTTTTATCATTTAGTTATGTCATATTAAATTAAAACTTAATCTTTTTTATCATTTAGTTATGTCATATTAAATTAAAACTTACACAGATCTATTATTTCAAATCTCATAATCTAGATCTCATTTCTAAAAGGTCTCATTAAGCATTCTAGATCTAGTTCAGGGAAATCGTCCGTTTTGCATGGAAATGTAAACAAAATCCATAGTTGCATGCGTTAGATTTCTATTTCTATTTTAAAAAAATTAAATCCAGCAATCAGTGCATATCTCATTGGCTTCCCAAACAGAAAGAGAATATCCCAAGGAAAGCTTGCTTTCCTTGGTTCCTTTTTCACCGTTTTAGCTAGTTTTAACTCAATTTTGTTTGGTTTAAAGTAGGATGCCCCAAAGGTACTTTCAAAGTGATTTTGGGAATATTTAATTCTAACATTCTCACTTTATTTTAGCATGCATAACATAAAGAAGATAATCTGTTGTTCGAAAGTGGATTTGGGATCGTTCAAATCCCCCCAGGGGGCTCCACTTTGACTGTAAATTTTAAATTTTGGGAAAGTTGTAAGATATTGGTTTGATCCTATATAATAAACAAGAGGATTCAGATCATTTTACTGATATTGTAACAGCATATAATAATTTTTTTCTCCGAATAGACTCTTTCGAGCCCATTCCCCATCCCCCCTGGGGGGATTCACGCCTTTTTTGTCGTTTTTTGCATTGTCTTATTTATCGTCACTATATATTAGTTTCATTCATGAAAAATAACATGATTTGATTACTTTATCATATATTCCATATTTCAGTATCACAGTAACTTGAATACTTACCCCACGACTTCTTGATTGACCCACAAGGGGAAAGAGATGCGTGGTAGGAATAATTAGAAAACTTGTGAATTGTTTCTGCTTTCTGCTTATCATTAATTTTTGTAAGTAATTGTTCTAAAATCAACCCCCTCCTTGATTCCCTAACTGAGGTCCACTTGGACCGAAAGAGGTTCCTAGAGGGTTTTTCTTTCTAAGAAAACACATCCTTTAAAACTCACTAAAATTGACAAGAGTCCAGTGTGTATGATCTGTACTTGGATGTGATTCATCCGATCAGTCAAGATGCATCAAAATCAATATGAGTGACTAGTTTAATTAGTCTTCACCTTCCCCAATCAACCACCATCAGGAAAAAATCCAACGCCTCGATCAAATCGTAAGTGGTGGAAAAATACCCAAAGGAAGCAGGAATTCCTGAAAAGTGACCTCGAGGAGTCGATCTCTATTACAACTTTGGGTGCATAATGAACAACAATATCAGAGACTCCATTCATCCCACATATTCATTGTGGGTAGCCGTGAAGGTTTAATTTTGAACATACTCCAAGTACTCTCGGGTATATCTGGAGTCCCCCCCTCGCCTAATTTTAATCAACTCATATTTCACATTAACTTAAACATACCAAGAGGCAATCACAAAAAATTCACTCCAAGAACATGCAAGTAAATTGATTATTTTATGACTCCATTTCAAGGCACTGGCTATTTTCGTTCTATATATATATATATATATATATATATATATATATATATATATTGTGTCTCAACATTGTGCTTTCGTGCGCTCATTTTTTATCTTGTCATCTATGGTTATTTATGGTTAAATTTCAAAATCCTAAGTAACTCATTCAGTTTAACATCACCATACTAAATATTTCTTTCCTTACTAACTTAATAGGGTCTACCCCTCTTGGCTTCATTATTAGTTGAGCCTAAACAGAGGAGTCAATAACAAGGTGACAGCCTTGACTCGAGAATTGCCCCCAAGGACACACCGAGTGGCTTGAAGATTTCTACCACTTCCCCCCCATGTGTGTGAAAGGAAGAAACAAGCATAAGCCTATTTCTCCATGGTGGTATACTTCAACTCCGAATGTTGCAAGGCTCTACTCATAAAGGCTATAGGTTGCTCTTGTTCCTCCTTATTCTTTTGAAGCAAAACACCAGCAATGGTGTCCTCTAAGGAAAAGGAAAATATATGAAATTCCTTACAATAATCTAGACTGATCAAGACTGGGGACATGGATATGGCATCTTTGATAGACTTGAAAGCATGTTTCCCTTCATTCGTCCTCTCAAATTGATCATCTTTCTTTAACAATTTTTGTAAAGGCTTCATTAGTTATGCTAAATTTGGGATGAATCTCCTTATGAAATTTATCTGACCATTGAAAGACGGGAGAGCTTTAAGATTCTGAGGCAAGGGGACTTTCTTGATGGCTTCAACTTGATCAGGATCGACTTTGAAACCATCCTTAGAAATGATGTGTCTGAACAACTTGCCTTCATCAAACCCAAAGATTGACTTGGTAGGGTTTAAGGAAATGCCGTATTTCTGACATCCTATGAAAACCTGCCTAAGATGACTTATGTGGTCAGATCTTTCTTTTGAGAAAATAGTTAAGTCATATTGATATATTTCGATTATTTTTCCTATAAGTTCTTTGAAGGAAAAATCTATGGCTCTTTGGAAGGTGGCACCAGCATTTAATAAACCAAAAGGCATTCTTAAAAATTTATAGGTGCCCCAAGGTGTGGTGAATGTAGTTTTATGTTGATCCTCTTTATTTACCAACACTTGGTTATAACCGTAAAATCCATCCAACATGGACATCATTACTGATCCTGTTACTCTTTGAAGCAATGTTTCCATGTCAGGCAATGGGTAATTATCTTTAAGGCATGATGTATTCAGATTTCTGAAATCTATACATATTCTAATTGACCCATTCTTCTTTCTGACAACAACTAAGTTGGAGCACCACATTGAATGTCTTGTAGGTGCTATGATCCCTGCTTCTAACATCTTCTAAAGCTCCTTCTGCACAATGGGGGCCAACTTAGGATTTATTCGCCTAAGTTTTTGTTGGAAATACTTGACCTCCTTAGCCTCTTCTATGAGGGGAATAGTGTGTTGAAACAAATCTGGGCCAATAGGCTTTAAGTTCATCATAACTAAAGGCCAACACATCTCTACATTCTTTGATTAAGTTGATCAAATTGTTCCTTTCCTTTTTTGAAGTACCTTTTCCAATTTTTATTAACCTGGGGTCCTTATAAGTTCCTATGTTTATTTCCATATAATCCCCAATTTTTATTTCTTCTTTTTCGTTTTTATGACAATCTTGTCGATCAAACATATTTCAAAAGATATAAGGATACTCAATATGTGATTACTTTCATTATACTTGCATTCCTGATACTCTTTACCCTCTTACTGATAACTAATCTTGCAACCTTCAAACACTAGGAGATTATGGATGAATCTCAAGAGTTTCTCATCATATTTAAACACCTACCAGTGATCTACATTATCTGGAATTGAAGGTTTGAAATTAATTTCCATTTTTCCATTCCCACTAATCATTTCATCTGATGGCTGGAGGGTGGATGCTCCTACTGCCAACTTGTCTGCTAAACCATTCATTTCCCTAGAGAGCTTTTGAATATTAAGTTCATCAAACCATTCCATGGTCTCCCATGGAATTTCTATAATTCCTTAGTATCTCATTTTTGCATTGATACTGATTCTTAATTTGGAGGACAACTAAGTCTGAACACCTTTTATGTTTAACATCTTTATCCCCATGCCTTTAGCAGTTTCTAACCCTAGAAGCAATGCCTCATACTCAGCTACATTGTTTGATGCTTCTAACTCTAACCTGAAAGCAAAGTTGTAGACTTTATTTGAAGGAGAAATGATCACGATGCCTGCACCCTTTCCGGATTTGGAATAAGCCCCGTCAAAGTACATTTGCCAAGCTTTATCTATCTTTTCATCTTTAATGATTTCTTAATAGGGGCCATGTAATTTGACAAGATAGCATAGTTTCCAAAGTTATCAGTGAAATGAACAAATTCATTTCTGGGATTTTTAGGGTTTTCTACATGTCGTTTACTTAGCTTCTCTCTATGGAGTATCACCCTAGTGTTTTCTGATGCAGGTATAGTAGCATATGTCCAATACATTTGAATGTACCCACCAAGAGTCGCGGCCCACTTTCTAGATAACAACATACACCAATTATCTGGAACATCTATCACTACCACATCCATCGACATGTCAATGTCAGGATACTTGAACAACTTAACATGTAGATTTAAGATTATCCCTACCACTTCAAGTTCTCTTGCATCCATTGCACAAACATTGTGGTAAGGCCGGGTGACCCTTAGATTTAGTTGTTCCATTACTTTTCTTGTCTTGACATTTGATGAAGCACCTGATTCTAACATGCAGTTATGAAGGAGAAGGTTATCAACTAAGAGAGAGACATAAAAAATTGGGTGGTCTTCTATTTTTAGATCGACACTATTGAGGACTATAGGCATATCCATAGGTTCAATATGTTCTTCTTTAAACAACGTTTCTTTTTTACTAGGAATTTTAAGGACATAAGTTGCATAAACATGAACCTTAGCACTACTTATCCATTCTCCCATGTCAATATTTTATTCAGGGACAGTAGGGGGATATGGGAGAGGAGGAGTGGTTACTTTCAGCCTGTACTGTTTAGCTCGTGATGGATTCTCCTTTCTTTGATAAACTGCACCCTTGAATCTATCCTTATTCATTTCCTGAATTCTTTCCGAAGTAAGCATTTCACAGTATAAGTTGGAAAGGAGGTCCTTCTCATAATTGTAATCCATGGCCTGTTGCCAATGCTGGTTCGATAAAGGGCAGGTTTGGCCTACTGTGTACACATGATCAAACTCACTTGATGTTGTTTCCTGATTACTAACCTCGAGAAGTACATGTTCCATAACTTGGTTTGCAACATAACAAGTTCTCTCTTGGTGGAATTGTTCACAAGGTCTACACCATGGAATTAATTCTTCTACCATGTTAGCTGAGTCTAACTGGTTTGGAATCCTAGGCTCTTGCTGAGGAGATTTATTTTGATACATCTAATTCTATTGAGGCTGAAAGTTCCTAGGTCCATTATTCCTTTCCATTGTGATTATTCTATTTTGCATATGATTCAATTGTGCAGAATGATTGGCCATTAGCTAGTTTTGACTAGTAACCAAGTTTTTATCACATCCATCACCTTTTCCATGGGATTTTTAGAAGTTCCTTTTTATTCTTATTCAATGTATTTACCCTTCTCTTTGTTGTAGGAAGTGTTTCCCCTAGTGTAACCTGTAATGTTGGTCTTTCTTGAAAACTGCATATTCTTTTCTATTTTCTCGACCAATTCTCGGGCAGTTTTTAGATCTACCGACTCTTTGTCTCTTAAATGGTACCTTGAATCACCAGTGAAAGCTTTGATGTAGGATATAAGGATAGAGGCATCTTTTGGCTTGATGTCTCTTGGAAGGTCCACAATCACACGCCTAAAATTACTGTTAAATTCATCCATGGTTTCATTCTCCATCTTCATTATGCTATGAAGGGCAGTAAGTAGATGTCTTGGTTCCTTCTTTTCTCCCCATTTCTTCTTAAAATCATATAGGAATTCACTAATATTTTTATATGAATCATCATCTAGGTCTAAGTACCATTCTACAGCATCATCTTCTAAGGATAAAGTAAAGAGCTTCATTTTGACATCGTCATGGTCATGGGAAGCATCATTGCAATAACTGACCAAGTGCTTTTCAAACTTTCGAAGGTGAGACTTGGCAGTGATGGCATTGTTGCCCTGAAATATGGGGAGCTTCTTGATAGCATCCTTTGGAATGGCATGGGGAGCACCTGATATCTGAGAAAAGTCAAGGGGTTTTAAAAATTCCATCATTTCTTGAGATTAGTGAATATGATTCTCTACAAATATGTGATGTATATGTGAGAGGGATTGGTCTCCTAATTCTTCAAGGTTTCTATGAGAGTTCTTCCTATTTACTCTTTCTCGAATAAACCTTTTGGGATCAGGGAGAGGATTGAATAATTGTCAGCAGTTTCTTTGAGTAGAAATTATTTAAGGGATGTTAGATAGTGGAGTCGCTAGATGGATCGAGTTTTAATTTTTATGTTTTTTAAAGACAAGATCAATCAATTTTTTTATCTTTTTAGTTGTTTAGAAAAAATCTAAGCTAAGTCGTACTCGGGAATAAAA